>JAHWFP010129261.1:0-20189 GCA_023313725.1 Lithobius niger | reverse complement strand
CTACGATTGCTTATCCCCTTTTTTAAAATCCAAGCTACCGGTACTCCCAATGAAATCTGTGGGTATGCCCATTATATATTTAATACTAACTGAAATCTTCATGCTCTGTAATATAGTGAGTCTAGAATTTGATTCCCATTTATTTTGGCTTTAAATTGACAGTTTAGCATATCGAGTAATGTTACTCATTGTATATGCTGTACTTCAGGTTTTAAGACTACAATGTAGTGTAGGATTTACGTGTGAAACCAAAATGAACCAAAATCTATTGCTGCGGGTAGGCAATACTCATTAAGAAGAATGACTCTTCGCATCTTTGTTGACAATATTTAATGCTTTGTGTCTATTTTTTTTCTGGTTTTTCCTTTTATACCAACTAATCATGTCGTATAATTGGTTTCAAAACGCTTCGCACCCACCTCTTGTACAATGTGTTTCTCAGGCCACGTATAAAGGTATACCTCATCTAACAGAGGATAATTACGAGATTTGGTCCATGCACTTGGGAGTGTGTGGCCCGTACAGAAGAATGGTTGGTACCTGTCTTTCAAGGGGCCAGGCCTGCTGATGATCCGGAAGTGGCAGCTGTATGGGATGGGAAGAACAATGCTTGTCTAGCTTTTTTATTTAAAACTATCTCACCCCATCTCCTCCTTCAGTTCAGGGGTATAGACTCGGCACGGACTGTGTGGGACCAGATAGCGACGTCTTACGGAACATGAAGCCAGGCCATGGTAACGTATTTATTTATGCAATTGACTCGAGTTTCTATTTTGCCGAATGAGTCTCGTGACTTCTTATGTTACTAGGGTTAGAGGTCTCTACCGACGCTGTATTGCGGCCGGCAGGAATGTCGAAGAGGCGGAAGTTTGTCTCTACCTTTTACAGGGTTTGACGTTTGCACATCTGCAAACTATCATCGAGATTCTTCGGAACACGCAGGCTCTCTTGACTCTCGACAACGTTCAGATGTCTTTGATTCAAACTCATCAGCAATATTTGAATTCTACGTCTTTAGTGTCTGAATTTCCTCGTAATCAGCCTGCTTCATCCAATGTGGCATCGTCCAGACAGTTGATGTCTGTAACCAACGTACAGCCCCAAGTTCCGCCAACGCAGCGCCTACCCAAGTTATGTCATGGATGTGGATCTTCTTCGCACTTAGTTGCCTCCTGTGATCGTCGATCCCCTCCCACTGGTGGTCCTCAATTCTGTCGATGTTGTGGTGGGAAAGGTCATCAGGCCAGAATTTGTCCCTCTGCTAGAGGCTATGCTGCAGCCGTCGGCCAGGATGGTCCCGCTTGCCCTCCGTCCCAGGAAAGCCAACCTCAGCGACCGCCCCGACAGCGCGTTCCTCAAGCACAGTCCATAAGTGGTACCCATGTTTCTTCAATTTCTACAGCCCATCGAAATGATGTTGCCGATGACGATTTTTATGCGTACGGCCTGACTTTAGACAATGATTTCTCTGGCGCTGCTGACTTTACGGTGTGTGCGATGGACGCACAGTCATCTCCTGCACGTCATGTTCCCGATTTTCATGTGCCCCCTGGTGTGAATGTGACGAAGTTTGGGATAGACAGTTATGCCTCAAAAAGCCTTTTATTTTACAAAATTCATTCATCAGTTTAATACTTAAACTAGTTATGGGGACCTGTAACAACAATTTTAGGATTTAACTCACAAAACAATTTTTTCAGACAAAACCTGTTTAACCAGTATAGTAAGCAATTAACCATCAACTTATTCATGCAAGCAATTAACCATTAAACTAGTCACAGAATTTATTTAACGAAATTTCCTTCACTACACGTCTATAGGTTTCAATTTACGTTAAATTTCCAAGCTTACTAGTTCTTAACACACTAGCTTTAAATGTCAAAATAGGCAGTTTTAAACACACACTACGTAGAAAGCAACACAATAAGCACTGAGCCCTTCGAGCAGTGAAGCAACGAAGCTATCACCTTATTTAAAAGTAATAAATAAGCACACCAAAGTTGACATACTCTGAACTTAAGTTTCTCCTGTACATGGCAATTTTCAATAAATAAATTAATTCTGGCTGCGATTTTTTCGACACTCCTTACCAGTACAGTCTAGTAGAAAATGTTGCAAGGCATCGCACGACCTTCACAATAAATTGTGAAACCAGCTATTACATGGAAGTACACAGGAAAATAGTAATTAAGTATTACTACAATGATATTCTAGCAGTAACTACCTCAAACTTCGAACCTGCGAGGGGAAAATTTAAACACTACAAAGAAAAAAGGTGGGCTGTTGCCTTTACCTTCGTCGCCAATTGATATGTATTTGACTAACATATTTACTGTTGCCCTAAAAGTAACTTACCCTAACTAAATAAAGGAACAATCAAGGTGTTGACTGCGATAACAAGTAAGGTTTAATTACAATACACCAGTATTTATAATCTTACATGGTCACATGATTGGTTACATAATCGATAAGCAGCAGGTACAGTTTAAGGAGCAAATCAGATGATAGCACAATACAGTACCAGACTTACACATCGAGCAGTTGTGTGCATGAGTGCTCCAATACACGTTATCGTTACTAACACCATAACGTTCCTTCACCATAAAACGTTCCTTCACCATAACGTTCCTTCACCATAAAAATATTACGTTGTTAAATTCCTAGATTGTTAGTGGTACGTTGTAACTCTTTAAGCTACGCTAATGAAAGCTGGACTTACTGTGCTAAGTATGCAGATGTCAAAAAGCCGATAGCGTTAAAAATTGCAAGCTCATTCTGTCGTAATTTCTAAGCATTTTGGTTTAGCGAAATAAGCAGAATAAAAAACCGTCAAGTTCACGAATTTTCCAACTTCCCGCGAATATCTAACCAGGTCCGACAAGTTGCAATGATACTTCCTTCCACATATGCAAAGTTTCATCAAGACTCTTAAGCCAATCTTTAGCAGCAAGGGGAAAGAGGTGCGATTTTCTGACGTACTGATTAACCAATGAAAACATCTTTTCAGATATCTTCCCTGCACAGGAATTGGGTTGGTCCGTAGGAGTTGGCTCCACCTATTGAGAAGGGGCTGAGTTATCTTTAGACCAAATTCCAAGCCCAGCTGAGAAAAGTGACTGGTGACGTAATTAATGTAGTAAGAGTGTATTCGGCAATTGTAAGTTAAAGGAGTGACTTCGGCAATCGTATAAAGAGTCTCTTCGGCAATTATATTATGTCAATTTGTAACTTCGTTCTTGAAAGGCAGACTGAGGATAGGCCCGGTAAGATATGTGAGGCGCTTAAAACTTTCGAGTGATTCTTACATAAGAAGCTATTTTGATGATGGTACAACTGTTGAGAAGTATGCTGACAGTGATATGAGAGAACAAGACAAGATGGTTCACACGTTTTGAATTCAAGATTAAATAGAACAGGGTACGTATACTGTTTGGTCATTCGTTTTTGTGTTTTTAATTTCATTTTCAGATCCAGGGCTGTGTGTTCTGTGGGCAGGTGTTTGAAGTGCACTTGTTCAACTCAATCAAAGTCAATTTTATGGCAAGAATTTTAACTTTGGGGAATGAAATTGTAATTGTTAATTTCCAATCACGATTAAAATGTATATAAAGAAAAATACACATGGTATATTGTAAAAATGTATATAATATAATTTTGCATGTCGCTACGATTTTGAGAAAATTGCATGTATATTTTGAAGGATGAGAATTTTGTAAATAGTATCTTTCAAAATTTTTTTATAGAGGGGGTTAGTGTGGTGTTTTCACTTCCAAGCCTTCAGTGCAGAGGGCACACCATACTCTCGCCTGTGACATCATGCTATTGTTCACAATACAACCATTGGACGTTGCTTCACGGTGCCACTCAGTAGACCTGAATCCCTGTGTGTGGACGTCCTTTCTTACTGCCCTCCAGACTCCTTAGTATTAGGGTCAGACCCTAGTAATGGTATGTTGCAGTAGTCAAATACATTAGAGTGGCAACAGAGAAATCCATCTTCGAGAAGGGGTGTGGGAAAAATAAAGTGATTCAAAATTCCTTGGTTCCGAGTTAAACCCAGGTTGATGCTTGAACAGGACCTGCTGATCTGAAGATTTGTCTGGCCAGATGAAGAAATCCGCTTTCGAGAAAAGAATCCATGTCACGTTTTTTTAAGTATGATGAAGGTGACGTGAAAGAAACGATGATGAAAGTTTCCTTGTGCAGAACATCAGAGGTGTAAGTGCCTTGCGTCGAGTGACAGACAATTTTCTGCAAAATGAGTGCAGAAAATCGCCTTGTGAATGGGAGAAATGACTTGCTCCTACAGATCTTGAGGAAATTGCTGCCTTTACCGATCAGCATCCCACGCAGGTAAAAACCTTTTGCATGAAAGGGTCGAGGCAGAGGAGGCCAAGACGTGGAGCGTTCTGCCAACAGTTGATGCACCTTTGTGTTGCTTTCTTTGATGATCTAGATACACACTAGTGTGTCGCGTCAAGTTAAGCAACAAACATTACATCAATTCAATTGTGGAGGTTGTAAACCGTTGTAGCGCGACGCCATAGCGCCAAGTTTCTTATATCCTGAAGCAGGGTTGGGCACATTTCAGATACTTGGATAAAAATAATAATGCTGACAAAAGCTTAAATTGTGTTGAAATCGAGAGCAATGACCCACCTCACAAAACTTAACTTGTGTAGAATGCCAGCTAAGCTGCTTTCAATGCAAAATCTGGCCCTCAATAACGTTGCAAATGTATTACTACTATGAAATTGGATGAATGTGTGCAGTACAATATGAACTGCGTACCTTTTATGGTTTGCAGCCTGGGGGTGTAACGGGGATGGCGCGTAAATACGAAAATATTGTTATAACCATTGTTAGTATTGTCGGCATCGTCTCTTATTGGACGGCCAAAGTTCGGACAATGACAACATGTATACTGATGTGCGTGTCTAGACACACTAGTGTATCACGATATATATAAACAATGTTAGCAAAGAAATTGTATTACGTCCAATTCACGAAAAATAAACAAACTGTAAAAACAAAGCAAAATAAACAAAGCCAAAATCTGGTAGAGAGGCCACTAAGTTGAGAGTGGTTCGGCCCTTCAAAGGAGTGATATCAACACACCAAAACTAACTAAATAAAACAAATTACACAACAAAATTAAAACGAAACCAAAAACCTATAAAGAGGTGACTTGAGAATGGTTGGGCCTCAAGGCAGAAGTTAGTAGAAAACTGTTGAAAACCAATTTCTTGTTGATGTGGCACTTTATTACACATCTGCACGGTGGTGGAGTTAAGTCTAATACACAATTAAAAAAAAAGGGGTGATATCATACCAAAAACCAAAACTGGGCCGTCAAGTTCCGAATGGTTCGGCCCTTCAAAGGAGTCATATCAACACACCAGAACATTCGCCAACTTAATCGCACCGAATACTACCGTGGACATTAAATGAAAACTTGAACATTGCTACCAACAGTAGCAACGTTCTAGTTTCATTAACCTTCGAATTATTAAGCGGTGCGATTAATTTGACAAATGTTTTGGTGTGTTGATATCACTCCTTCGAAGGGCCGTACTATTCGGAACTTGGCGGCCCTTTTTACCAATTTCGGTTTTAGATAATGATGTTTCTTTTGCTGAAGCAAAGCCTGTTTGCAGGTGAGGCTGATGATCTGATGGTGAAGGCCACTTTCGCTTACACCTTTCCCAGCATTGAAAGTGAAGTAAAGATGAGGGCCAGAGGCACATTCGTGTGTATGAAGTTGTGAACGACAAAGTCGTTAATCTCGAGGAATTCAAGATGAAAGTCTTCCAAGATTGGCGATGGGAAAAAATCATGAGAAGGCAGAGGATCTGTGAAGGCATCCGAGGAGCCTCAACAAGACACTGGAGTCAGGGTTTTGACGAGTCCAGTCTTCACCAAGTGTGGTAAGCAGGAATCAACCGCATCAACAGACCATGCCTGAACTGGGATGGGTGGGCTTGAAAGGACGAAATTTCAGATGATCCATGAATGTGATTAAATCGAAGCTTCTTTATTAAACGAAAATTTGACTTTTTAGTAAGGCTGTACTGATTCCGAGCTGCCGAGCAGAGCAATTACGTCCATTTAACCGAGCCAAGCAGCGCGGCTCGCATCTAGTCTTGGTAGGCGACACCACAATAACAAACATCCTGCAGAATCTAAAAAAAAACAGGCTAGTCCTGTCCCTGGCCTATACCCCCGTAGGAATTTTTGAGTGGACGGATAAAACCTGTTACAGTTGTCAGGCACATTATAGTAGGTTTAAAAAAACAGAGGTAGACATCTGAGAAATTTCATCCAAATTTTCCAGCCGCCATTTTAAATAGTCGTTTTTTCGATGAAATTAAACATACCTTTTTGCTTTCAACTTTGTTATCGGTTCCAAAAGAGTTGTATAGGCTTCTGGATGATTAAAACATGTGTGTGAATAAGCCACCTTTACAATGACACTAAACTTATGTAAATATGTCCGCCGGAAGTGATTTAGAAAAAATACGGTGTATGCACAATACAAAAACGTACAGTACTACTTAGAATACAACAATTTTTATATTTATTCTAAAAAAATTGAAGACCTTACAGAGGTTAGCAGTAAGTGCTTCTCGAAACAATATAGAAAGAATAGCTCTCCACCTTTCAGAAAATTCTAAGCATGTCCAATTCGGGCTATTAGAAGGATCGCAACCAGCATACGCTTTCGTCGCTACGCCATCGCCATCGTAGGATGGTCCCAATCTAAGTTAAACGATTTCGGTTAGAGTTGATGGAAAGAATCGATCCACACCTTCCAGAAAATCTTAAGCATGTCCATTTTGGGCTAATAGAGGGCTCACAAGAGAACTTCCAATTCGAAAATCGCCTTTCGCTTTTGCCACTACAGCATTACCTTTCACCGTTACGTGGATGTAGGACGGTCTCTATCTAAATTAAACGATTTCGGTCAGAATTGATGGAAAGAATAGATCCCCAGCTTTTAGAAAATCGTAAGCATGGCCATTTCGGGCTATTAGAGGGGTCGCAAGAGCACTTTGAATTCGAAAATCACCATACGCTTTTGCCACTATACCATTACTTTTTCACTTTTAAATGGCTTAGGATGGTCCGTATCTAAGCTAGACTATTTCGGTTGGGGTTGATGAAAATAATAGATCACCACCATTCAGAAAATACTAAGCATGGATATTTCGGGCTATTAGAGGGGTCGCAAGAGCACATTGAATTCGAAAATCACCATACGCTTTTGCCGCTATGCCATTACATTTTCACCTTTAAATGGCTTAGGATGGTCCGTATCTAAGCTAGACTATTTCGGTTGGGGTTGATTGAAATAATAGATCCCCACCATTCAGAAAATACTAAGCATGGATATTTCGGGCTATTAGAGGGTTCGCAAGAGCACTTTGAATTCGAATATCACCATACGCTTTCGCCGCTATACCATTACTTCTTCACCTTTAAATGGGCTTAGGACGTTCCTTAGGACAATTTCGGTTAAAGTTGGTGGAAAGAATAGATCCCTACCTTTTAGGAATCTTAATCATGTCCATTTTGAGATATTAGAGGGGTCGCAAAGGCACTTTGAATTCGAAAATCACCTTGCGCTTTTCCACTAAGCCATTACATTTCACCTTTACATGGGCGTAGGACGGGCCTTGTCTAAGTTAAATTATTTTTCGATTGGGATTGATTGAAAGAATAGACCCACAGCTTTCTGAAAATCCTAAGCATATCTATTTTGGGCTATTAGAGGGCCCCCAAGAGCACACTGAATTCGAAAATCACCATACTCTTTCGCCACTTTGCCATTACCTCTTCACCTTTCAATGGGAATAGGACGGTCCCTTTTTAACTCACAACTTCGGTTATGATTGATGGAAAGAATCGATCCCAACTTTCAGAAAATCCTCAGCATGTCCAATTAGGGCTATTAGAGGGTTTACAAGAGCACTCTGAAAACGAAACTCACTATAACAACCAATTGAAAAAAGGATCATTCTCGCAAATAAGGGTGATATACTTTAAATACCGATTTTGGGGTTCAATGGTTGCTTTTACGTAAAAGTTATAAAAGTCCAGTATTGTGTCCAGAATAATGTACTGAACGTTTTTGCTTCACCTTATGCTTTTGATTTGTTGACTGTTAAGGAGTTACAGCAAAAAAAAAACACAATTCTGGACTTTTACATCTTTTACATAAATGCAGCCGTTCAACCCTAAAATTGTATTTAAAGTATATCACGCTTAATTAGCACAAACGATCCCTTTTTCAATTGGTTGTTATAGCAATTTATGTGCTCAAAGTACTCTTGCGAGCCCTCTAATGGCCTGAATTGGACATGCTTAGGATTTTATGAAAAGTGGGATCTATTCGCGCCATCAATCACAACCGAAATTGTAACTGTAAAAGGTACCGTCCTACGCCCATTTAAAGATGAAGAGGTAATGACATAACGGCATAAGCGTACAGGGCCGAAGCGACTGGGGGGATGGGGGGGAGCTCCCCCCTCCCCCCAACCATCTGCACTTCATGAAAATCGAGTACAGTTGGCAAAATCAAAAACCGAGTTGGAAAAATTGAAATAGCTGTTTGATTTTCTGTTGTCCTTTTTCTGGTAACCTATCGCCACTAAATTTGTATTTGTATTAATGCAGAAACAACTACATTTTTCAAATGAAAATTGTTAAAAATTTTAAACTTGTTAATTTCGAAGGTCCAAAATTTGACGACAAGAGTTCATAAGATCCCATATTAAAGGACAAAAGTGACCCAAAGGCCACGAAATGAGGGTAAAATTACCCTACGGGACCAGTAATTATTTATCGCCGGGGAGGCCGGAGGACCCTCTCAAGGCGGAGGTCATAAATTTTTCAGGTCCTGTCAAAAAGGAGAGGTCAAAAACACACTGACCAACTTGAAAAAAAGTCATTTTTGGACCATAAAAATGGCACTTTCAGCAGTCAAAATTTCCAAAAACGGCTCAGCTTCTGCCCCCCCCCTCATGTTGTTTACAAGGTTTTGGAACTAATAATGCTATTACTGGAAGTACAGTTTTTACAAAAAAAACTTTATAGCTTTATAGAAAAGCCTTGGCACCTGGTTTCTTGGCGTCTTCTGCATTTCACGTGCTGACTATGTTAAGATGTGGTCATACTCGTCCGTCCGGCACGCGCGCAGCGACGACCTACGACGCCCGGTTAAGGACGCCGCAGACGCGCACACGCACGCGCCCTCGGGACACGCCCAGTAAGCAAACAGTTCGTTCATCATACTTTTATACGAATCTCGACAAAAGATGGGTGTAAAATATTGTTTTGGGGGTAGTGGCATCATTTTTGGACCTTAGGTTGCGGGGAATCAAGTTTTTTTTCAGGTCTTGAAGAGGGAGTCATCAAAAATTTAGTGGTCACATTTTCATTTCCCACCCCACCCCCACGGTCATAAATAATGACCGGTCCCCAAGATCCCCTGAATCAATGGAAAAAAATTAAATTGGAGCATGTTGATTTCAAATGTGGAAGCTCTTCTCCAATAATACCTCAAGTTGTTTTGGACAAAACTGAGGTAAAAAGTTTCACCATTTCTTTCGTCTTTCGACGCTCCATTATTTAAAAACTGGAGCATGTTTTTGTTTTAAAATGTGAAAGTTTTTTTTACAATGATACCTCTAGGCCTATAGTTGTTTGGGATACACCTGAGAAAAAGATTTCATTACTTTTTTCACCTTTCGATATTACATTTAAAAAAAATTTCTGCCCCTGATCTGCTGCCTATGCTTGCACACAGGAGTCGTCATTCATTATAGCCTAAAAGTCCAAAATGTACAATTAAGTCAACCATCAATCGTCAATGGCCAGCTGGCCTGTTTATATAATTCTAAACTGAACTAATTTAATTTAATTTGGAAAAAAAATATCTAAAAAAAATATGATTTAGTCACAATAAAATTTTTACGAAACCTACCGTCCTAAAAAATGAATAAAAAAAATCACCAAAATTTGTTTGACAATTTGTTGCTTCAGTGTTCACTGGAGGCTAGAAACAGGCACTAAAGTAGCATAAAATGCTTCAGCTTCCAGGGCTTTGCCGCGGACCCCGCTGGGGTAGCTTACAGCGCTCCCACAGACCCCCTAGCTGAGCTTAGCGGACCCCTTCAAAAGTACTTTACTGGCAGCACTACTGACATTATTTAAACCAGTTGGCAAAATCATAAGACGAGTTGGCAAAATGAAGTCACTCCCCCCCCCCCAACCAAGTACCCTTCGCTACGGCCCTGTAAGCGTATGGGGATTTTCGAATTGAAAGTGCTCTTGCGACTCCTTTAGCCCAAAATAGACATGCTTACGATTTTCTGAAAGCTGGGGTTCTATTGTTTCTATTAATTCTAACCGAAATCGTTTAACTTAGATAGGGACCGTCCTACACCCACATAAAGGTGAAAGGTAATCCCGTAGTGGCAAAAGTGCAAGGTGATTCTTCGAATTCGAAGAGCTCTTGCGAGCCCTCTAATAGCCCTAAATGGACATGCTTAAAATTTTCTGAAAGGTGTGGATCTATTCTTTCCATCAACCCTAACCTAAATTGTTTAACTTAGATTGGGACCATCCTATCCCCATTTAAAGGTGAAGAGGTAATGAAGTAGCGAGGGAAGCGTATGCCGATTTTCTAATTCAAAGTGCTTTTGCAACCAACCCTCTCCAATGTCGGTCGCCCCTCGCCATTTGGCGAATGGAAATCAGTATTTGGCGACTTGAAATTTAGCCTTACTCGCCAAAATGGCGACTAGCAATAGAGAATGACACTCAAAGAGCGATATCTCGGGAACCGTACAAGTTAGAGACGAACGGTTTGCGGCGTTATGTTCGGATTTTAAGGGCTACGTAACTGCTTTATCTTCATTAATAGTGGAGTTAAAGAGAATTCTACAATTTCGTAAATGCATTAATTAAAAGAACCATGCATCGTGCAAGATGTCATTGTTATGTGGCGAGTAGAAATTGTGAAATGGCAAGTGCTTTGTAAGGTGTACTGGCCAAGTGGCGACTGCTATTGGCTTCACATTCGAGACGGTTGTTTGCAACCCCTCTAATAGCCCGAAATGGACATGCTTAGGGTTTTCTGAATGGTGGGGAGCTATTCTTTCTATATTGTTTGTTTCGAAAAGCACTTGCTGCTAACCTCTGTAAGTGTTTTCAAGTTTTTTTTAAATAACTATGAAAACAATTGTTGTGTTGTAAGTAGTACAGTACGTACGTTTTTGTATTGATTTGCATACACCGTATTTTTCTAAACCACTTCCGGCTAACATATTTACATAAGTTTAGTTATATTGTAAAGGTGGATTGATTACAATCGTGTTTTAATCATGCAGAAGCCGATAACACAGTTGAAAGCATAAAGGTATGTTTAATTTCATCGAAAAAATGGCCATATTGGAAAATGGCGGCTGGAAAATTCGGATGAAATTTCTCAGATGTCTACCTGTTTTTTTGAATCTACTATAATGTCCCTGACTACTGTAACAGGTTTCATCCGTCCACTCAAAAATTCCTACGGGGGTATAGGCCAGGGACTGGATTAGGCTGTTTTTAATTGTGACCAATCAAATTTCTCCCCAATCCAAAATTCTTTTGAAGAACTTTTCAAAACAAACTTTGAAATGAAGGCACTTTTTTTTCTTGAGTAGGGTAGGGAGGGATTTGGGTTTACTGTTTTGGCTGGAATTAGGTGATCTTAATTGGTGTATATAGCACATTTCATTGTCGCCTCACCGTATAAACTTTAATTTATAAAAAAAAATTTTTTTAGGATAGGTACCCAGTCATAAGGTGCCCTAGCTGCTACATCAGGCTGAGGCTGTTTTAGTGAAAAGATTTGTTTTTCTCGAAGCCTGCTTGGTATTTAGCCAGTGCTGATTAATAAAGGATGCTCAGTTCTGCTCGGCAACACTGATTGGCTCGGTTCTGCTCGGTGTACCACACACTTTTTGAGCGCTCGGCTCAGGATCAGCTTGGCAGGAAAAATGTGCTCGGCACAGCCTTACTTCAGTCGAAGTGAAGTCAGTACACGTGAGTGTAAAGGGAGGAATAGTTGACATTCTTCGTATAATGGATGAAAGACCAGCATCTTGAACAAAAGGTGTTGTGCATTTGCGCAACACCTTTTGTTCAAGATGCTGGTCTTTCATCCATTATTTGAATTTTTGAACCCAGTATTCAAAAAAGATTATTAGCTGAAGCCAAATTAACTCTTCAAATGCTACAACTCTTGCCCTTGCAGTAGAAACAGCCGCTTGTAATGTAACTGATTTACGCCCCTCTAGCTCAAATGCTGATGTTGACTCCATGTCACGTGGAAACCGTACATCTAACTTTATGAATATCAAACGAGACTCCAGCAAGCTTTGTTTTCGTTGTGGTGAGTTGCATGATCCAAATACATGTAGATATATCAGTGCTACTTGTCGATATTGTACAAAAAAAGGACATATTTCTCCAGTTTGTATGAGTAAGGCTCGTGACAAGCGACAAAAAGGACAATCCAAGCCTAACCAATCTAAATTTAGCCAGCCTAAATTTCAGCAAGGTTCTCGTAAACCTAGATATCGACAGCAAGTTAATTATGCTCATGCAGATACTAGTAAATCTATTAAAAGTGACAGTTATTTTGATGACCATTTCGATCAGTTTGATGAAATGCAAGATATCTACGTTATGTCAGCCTCTTTTAACTTACTTGACAAGATCTTAACTAATATGCTACTAAATGGCTTTGAGTGTTCCATGGAGGTAGATTCCGGGTGTTCTCGTTCGGTCGTATCCAAGAAACATTTTGACCAACTTTTTCAAAAGAATGCACCCGTTTTAAGGCCTACTCAAATGAATCTTCATACTTGGCTACACCAACCTGTCAATATGTGTGGTATTGCCGATGTATGTGTAACTTTTAAAGGTAAAAATTGCAATTTACCATTGTTTGTTGCTAGGGATGATGGTCCTAGTCTTATCGGCCGAAATTGGTTTGACTCGCTCGGAAGTTCGGTTGAAGGTGTCTACCACTTGTAATCTTTGACACGTGAAGAAATATTGTACGTAGATATGACGGTGCTTTGGCTCCAGGCATTGGCACATTCAAAGGGCGCCCCTTTTCTGTACAAATTAATCAACAGGCAAACCCTCGTTTTTGCAAAGCTCGTCCTGTACCCTTTGCATTGCGTGATCGCGTGGAAAAACAAATCGATCACATGGTTAAAGAAGGCATTTTAGCTCCTGTTCGTCATTCCAAGTGGGATACGCCAATTGTATCCTCAATCAAGAAGGATGGATCGATTCGTGTTTGTGGCGATTATAGTGTGACCGTAAATCGTGTTGTTGACATTGAAGCTTACCCTTAACCAACATCTCAAGAGTGCTTTGCTGCCATTGCTGGTGGTGTTATATTTAGCAAGGTTGATTTGACCAACGCATGCTTACAGCTCAAGTTGGATGAACCATCTCAGTCTATTTTAACTATCAACACCTGTAAGGACTACTTAAAGTTTTACGTCTCATGTATAGATTTTCGTCTGCATCTGCCATTTTCAAAAGGTTCATGGAAGAATTGCTTAAAGGAATAAATGGAATCACAGTGTTGCAAGATGATGTTTTGGTTTCTAAACACTCGACGCGTGAACACAATATTCGTTTGGAAGAAGTCTTGCGCCACATTTCTGCAGCTGGTTTGCACCTGCGGAAAGACAAGTGTATATTGGGTGTGGATTCTATTATATTTCTTGGTTTTCGTGTCGATGCACAACACGGGGATAGTTGCCATCCGTGATGCTCCTGCACCAAATGACAAATCAAAGCCATGCGTCTTTCATTCCACATACATCGTCGGTCTTGGAACCACTGCATCGCCTTATCGACAAGGATCGACAATGGTCATGGACGTCGAAGCATCAGGAGGCATTTGACCATGCGAAGTGTCATGTGATGTCGTCAAAGGTACTCGTCCATTATGATAGTGCTAAACCTATTGTGCTGGCTTGCGATGCGTCTCCGTATGGCGTAGGCTCGGTACTCGCTCATGTCTTACCAGATCGCATTTGCGTCTCGTACATTGTCAGCTGCAGAACACAACTATGACCAGATAGACAAGGAAGCTTTGGCATGCCTGTTTTGGCATGCCGGTCTTGGTACCTCTGTGGTAGGTTTTTTGAAATTATAACAGACCATAAACCCCTTCTTGGACTGCTGCATCCACATAAGCCGATACCTGTCATGATTTCTCCTAGAATATTGCGTTGGCGATTACTCTTAAACGCTTACTCCTACGTTATCCAGTATCGCCCAGGGAAATTTTAATCGAATGCTGCGTGCGCTTAGTAGGATTCCTCTACCAGTTACTCCATCAGAAGTAGTGGTGTACCGATTCCGATACCGGTTCTGAGTACGGTTCTGTGGTATCGGAACCGGTGCCGGAACCGCTATCTTGGTTGGCCGATACTGACTACCTTTCAAAAATCGGCAAAGATCACTAAATCACTAGATATTGTCATCTACATTACCTTTTCCAGGGGTATGCGATAGTTGAGATGAATTCTTAGAGGGCTTGGAACAAAAAATTTCAGTAGCTTAAATCATCGTAAAACTGTGCTTGATAGTAGAATCTTGGATTGGATGAATAACACATTTTCGCGCGTTTTTAGTGGGCCACTTACCGGTTTACACCAACTTTTGTTTCCTATTTTGGGCAGCTATAGCTTAACGTTTCATAGCTGGCGAGAAAGCTGGTCGATCCAGCACCACCATTTTCTTTTCTAAATCATGTGTTTGATGAGTCAACAGTGCATGCACTAACTCCAGGCTGCAAAAATCTTAAGTATGCAAAGCTTTGCTAAGACTCTTAGGCATCTGGGCTGCAAAAAATCTTCAAGTATGCTCTTACTTAGCCAGTTATTTTTATTTTTATTTAATTTTTTGATTTTAATTTAAGTTTAAAAAAATTAAAATATAATACATCCAGAACAGAAAATTTTAGATCATATCAGCTTCACTGAGGGGCTTGGACCAATCCAAGAAGCAAAAATCCTGTTTAAAAATGCAGGTCCAGAGCAGAATTAAAAAAAATCGTTTTAATTTTGTAGTTATTTTAAACAATTTTTAAAATTTAATTTAAATTTTTTTTTAATTAAATCTGATAAATTCGGACAGCAAAAGTTTTAAATCATATCAGCACCAGTAGAAAAAGGGCTTGGCATTAATCCAGGAAGCAAAAATTCCTATCTAAAAAAAATAAGTGACAATATTTTAATGTTTTTTTTAAATTTTAATCAATTTTTTTAATTTAATTAAATTTTTAATTTCAATTATACAAATTTGTATATATCACAATTTTTGTTAAAAAATGTATGTAAATTGTAAAAATGTAATACAGCAGAACCCTCGACACCCTGAACATAATTAATTCATTATTATTAATTTTTTCTAATTTGCTGTGCACTGCCATTTGGTAATCGGAACCGGTATCGGAACCGTACGGAACCGGCTTATTGCTATCGGAACCGGAATCGGAATTATGGTTTCGGTACACTATTCAGAAGTCAGCAACCTGTCTGAAGTTCTCATGTTGGAAAGCATTTCTGACATGCCTCTGAACGATAAGGATGTGGCCCGTTTATCAGCTATGGATCCTGTGATTTCCCGAGTCATTCACTGGGTCATCAGTGGAACATCGAATGATTTACCCAACTTGGAATTTAAGCCTTATGTTCTTAGAAGAAATCAACTGTCAGTCCATAAGCATTGTTTGTTGTGGGGAGCACGTGTTGTCATCCCACCACCTGCTCGACGTGAAGTACTCAATGTCATGCATGCTGGACATCCTTGGATCGTCACTATGAAGTCTGTTGCCAGAAGTTATGTGTGGTGGCATGGGATTGATGGTGATATTGAGGCGTGTGTTGGCCGATGCAATGCATGTCAGTGTGACCAGAAACATGCCTTCTGCTACTAAATCCTTTGTGTGGAATTGGCCAGCCAAGCCTAGGTCTCGTCGCCACGTTGATTTTGCCGGTCCATTTCAAGGCAAGGTTTTTCTGATCGTCGTGGATGCCCACACGAAGTGGCTTGCTCTGCGAAGAATTGTCGTTGGGAACTGGCAAGTACGTCTTGCGCGTTACTTGTTTGCACAGCGAACTACTCCACATTCATTAACCGGTGTGTCACCATCTGAACTGTTGAAAGATCGAAGGTTGAAAACACACATGGACTTGTTGCACCCAGATTTAACAGAGACTGTTAGAGAAAAGCAAAGCGTTTGTGCCAAGCGCAACTTAACAAATATGTTTCTACGATCTTTCTCTTTGCAGCAGCCTGTGTATTCTAGAAATTATGCCAAAGGTTACCTGGTGTTGTGGAATCTGTCAGAGGTCCACGTTCATATGTTGTACGCATGCAGAATGGTATGTTGTGGCATCGACTATTGACCAATTGCGTTCGCGACTAGAGTGTGCTGATGTACCAGTTACAGGTAACACTAGTATAGTTCCTAATTTGACAAGTGAGCTTGCAAATCAGAGTTCACATGTTCAGGCTGATGAGCTTGTTGAAAAATCATTTCATGAAACTGATGAGGTTGTTGTTGAATCAGTTGTTTCTCCTGCACAGAGAATTGTTACAAATGAAAATGTTGTTGACCATAATGTAACACATGTTAATGTGTAGTTATTGTGTCTGCCACTGGATGGCGCCAGTTGTCGATACTTAACACTAGCTCTAAGCTAGGCTTGTTCTCTTCTGCACTGGGTCCCATCGTGGCAGGATGGCCCACAATAATGTACATAGCAAGTTGTATATAATGAAAATAATAAGTAACGTTACTACATGCATTTATTAACTACATGCTTTCCGTCTTTCCATCATGCACTCGACACAACAAAAGGCAAGGACATCTTCGCGTGAGCAGAACAATGCTCTGGGGGAGGATGACAGGAACAGGACCAACGTCAAGACAAAAGCTTGATGAAGTGATGGTTGGATGAGTGTTAATTTAAAGGCTTGACCTTGTGAAGGACTGCAACCTTGCTTCAGACCTGAACAGCAGCCATAGAACTGAACTTATGTTGCAACTTGCTGTACTCTGATGTTAAAACGCATGTGTCATATTTCTGGATTCATTTCTGACTATTTCTTGTGGCGTCATTAATTTTTAAATTATTTTCATTAACAGTTTTATTTTTATTTCATCGAACTGCGAATACTTGATTCTGGACAGCAAAATCTTGTTCCTGTATTGTGGGTTCATCTGGTATTTTGTGAATGTTGGCATCAGGATTGGTCTTAAAGGTCGGGTAGAAGGCTTGACAGATTATGGAGAGGAGTGCGGATGTGAAGCGATTTTCTGCTCAGCTATGGACGTCATTATGGATGTATCGTCTTGATCTCCTCCAGAATATTCTAAACAATCTGTCCACGAAGCCCAGACAGGCCCCGAAAACTGCCCACTTACTGATGATGCTATCGTATCACCAATTCTACGAAAACAATTCCTTCCGTCCAAAATGTTGTTCTCTTCGACATGCTGTGTTTTGTTTCCAATCACACCACCGCCTCACCATCGGACATGACACCCGACAAATTAATTCAGGAATGTGCTGCTTTCTACTTCTGATCAAGATATCCTTGATGCGAAAAAACTTTATTCGAGGTCTGCTTGCCCGATAAAAGAATAAGGTAATCATCCGCCAAAGAGACAAACGTGTGATTAATAACGTTAAGAATATTGTGCAAACTTAGGGAATCGCACGTGTTTGCGTCGGTCAAGCTGCACTACCCAACTTTTCAAACAGTGACTAACACTGCGAATCTACAAGCTAAAATAAACACCGCAAACTTTTAGCAAACTGAAAGGTATGGTCGATTGCTGCCTTACCACCCAAGATTTCACCGCAAAAGTGGTTAACGACTTAAGAATGCTTGTTGCTTCAGCCCTTCAACTAATCCCAAGGGATCATGACGGCCATCTTTTCCCCCAATGGGAAATTACGGCTATTCACGACAGCACCGCAGACAAACCAGAAGTTGTACCGGAAATGCTTCTCCAAAACATGATTCCGATCTCTTCGAAAACCAGTTGCCCTGCTGTGTCCACTGCTCAGTTTTCTGGATTTAATGGTGGTAAGCCCCTGAGTACAAAAACGTACGCACAAAAAGTACAAACTAACTCTGCAGTTGTAGACAAACATAGCACCGCAGAAACTAACTCGGCGATTTTCGAAACCGAAACTATAAACTCTCAACAGCAGCTCAGCACAGCTCATCCCATGCGTGACCCAACGATGAAAAATCATGATACAAGCAAAACAAACCAACCTCCTAAGCAAAGGAGCGCCAACCAAACACCCCCCAAAACTACCCAGATGTACGGGAGCAATGGTAACACAAAGATCACTGCTGTTAAGCCTGCAAAACGAGGAGCTTTCATATTTGTCAGTAGATTTTAGGAAAACGTTACGGCTGCTGACATTTACAACTACTGTGCTGTCACGCCTAACATTGATGAAAATCGGATACGTCAGACTGCAAAACTAAAGCCCAAATTCCCAACTTTAGTGCTGCTAACTGAGACCTCATAAACGAAACCATCAGCAACATCAGCAACCAACCATCAACCTATTGCCAACCCTGTGGTGTCTGGATACAGGTATAATGTATTACTGGTCACTTGACCAGATACCTTCTTTGTAACCAATAAGTGTGTAATCTTGTTAATTAGCAATGCATCATACCCATGATGCATTGCACTACAGAGATATTAAATAGGCATGCACTGGCTTTGGCAGGCTGCTGCCCATTGGAACCCACTACCTGTAGTTGTGTGCATCAATGCACCACACAAATACTACAAACCCGATTCTTGATTACCCACCCCATTCCCCCAGTGTCACGTGCCAAAGCCGCCATGTTACCGTGCACCATACCAGCCACAATGACCATACTCAACTTCTAATGCTGAGGGATTGTCTAGCAAACGTCATGAATTTATCACGGTGCAATCTGATATTTGTGCCGATATAATTTGCATCAGTGAAACTCATTACAAGCCTGAGTCTTCTGATGACTTTGACTTCCTATCTGATTGCACTACATTTCGGGCTGATCGTTCCACTTGGCAGAAGGGAGTCGCCATTAGTGTTTGTAATGCTCTCCAACCCACACTGCGATCTACCTTTTCTAGTCAAACCAACAACTGGGAAGCTGTTTGGTGCAATTTTATGCTCCACGGTGAAACACATACCATTGGCTGTGTCTATGACGGCACTCTCTTTGACAATAATAGTCCAGCGCTCAACTGCTTTCTTGAAATGCTCCACCAGGAACTTCTCATTAACCCTAATAGGACCTAATTTAAAAATGTCACATCGCTTACTTTGAAAATTCGAGTCCATGTTTACGTTTTGTACGCTTAGACTTCAAAGTAAAGGATATTTACCGTTCCAATATTCTTGCAAATTTTCGACAGTCAGGTTTTCTGGAGTTGGAGGGGCTCAGAACGACTGTCTTCATCAGGCTACCAAATCACCGCTTACTTCGTCGTGAACGTTCGTCTACTTTCGTTCGTCTGCTGCTATCATTCGTTGGAATGAGGCGCGAGGCCATAGCCTCCGTAACTTGCAGGCCAGTGCACCACTTCTCCCGCAGCAACTTATTAAACTCTCCTCTCAGCAGGAACTGAATGTTTGGGGTTGACGGTCCCCGGAAAATTCATCAGCACAGCCTTCTCTCGGGGATTCTAGGCTTCTCAGATGCACATCATTGTTAGAGTTGGACTTGAGGAGTGTCTCAGTGCCTTCCCTGTTGATTTGGTGTCTAGTTTCCTTGTGGGGTCTAGTTTCCTTCCAACACCACAGCCGAGAGAAGGCTGTGCTGATGAATATCCAGGGACCGTCAAACCCAATGGTAACACAAAGATTCAGGTAACACGAAAGATACTTTCATTCAGTTCCTGCTGAAAGTAGAGTTTAATAAGTTGCTGCGGGAGAAGTGGTGCACTGGTCTGCAAGTTACGGAGGCTATGGCCTCGCGCCGCATTCCAATGAACGATAGCAGCATACGAACGAAAGCAGACGAACGTTTACGACGAAGTAAGCGGTGATTTGGTAGCCTGATGAAGACAGTCGTTCTGA
>JAHWFP010129260.1:67237-83614 GCA_023313725.1 Lithobius niger | reverse complement strand
AGTTCCTTTCATTGTCCGAATATTTGAATAGTAGTTCCTTTCATTGTCCGAATATTTGAATAGAAGTTCCTTTCATTGTCCGAATATTTGAATAGAAGTTCCTTTCATTGTCCGAATATTTGAATAGAAGTTCCTTTCATTGTCTGAATATTCTAATAGTACTTGCAGGAGCATGGCAATACCACTTCATGTTCCTTCTGTTGTCACAAGGCCGTCCAGAGAAAAACTGCGGGCCTCGCTTCCCGGTTTCAGGGCACTTGATTATAAATCCAAAATTTTGGTGACTTATCTCACCAAAAGCAAAAAGGCGTTAAGTCTCCCAACTGCGTGAGAATTTAAATAGTAGTCCGGTGGAAACATAATGCAACCTTGCAAAATCAAAAAATAAAAGAATTTTTTTTTTGTTTTTTCGATTAATACTACCATGACCTTCGAGAATTCAGTGGATGACACCGCCAACAATTTGGACATTAAAGATGGTCAAAATAGCGCCCAATTTTTGCCATTTTGGCTATTATGGAAATAACCGTTAGTGATACACAAAAACGGAAGTCGTTTACAATAATGTAATCTACAATATCATTCCCATACACTTTTTTTTCATATCTTTTATGGTTTTCGAGAAAGATGGATTTTAAGCCATTCTTTGTTTAATTTAATGCCAACAGACGTCTCAATTTGTCAACTTACAACTTTCAACTGCTGCTGCGTCATTTCTAATTCAGGTGGATGGTTCCAATTAGATTCATTCGAAAGATGGGAATGTTTTCTTTGCAACAATGGTAGTTGAAAGGTTATATGACTCTTAGGAATCGAGCTAGGCCCATTTTACTAGGAGCTGGCATCAGAGTCACCATTGGATTTTTCGCAAATTTTCAACTTTCAACTGCTGTTGTGACTTGTCTTATTAAGGTAAATGATTCTAATTAGAATCACTCGAAAGGTGACAATATCTTCTTTGCAACAAGGGTAGTGGAAAGGGTCAAGGACTGCTACGCCCGTTTTACTAGAGGCTGGTATCACAATCACCATTGGATTTTTCGCTCATTTACAAATTTCAACTAGTGCTGAGACGTTTCTAGTTTAGGTAGATGACTTCAATTAGGTTCATTCGAAAGGTCGGTATGTCCTCTTTGCAACAAATGTAGTT
The DNA here is from genome assembly GCA_023313725.1 of Lithobius niger. NCBI lineage: Eukaryota > Metazoa > Arthropoda > Chilopoda > Lithobiomorpha > Lithobiidae > Lithobius > Lithobius niger. The sequence goes on along the minus strand of JAHWFP010129260.1, from coordinate 82,464 downwards.
GAAAAGGTTTGCGCCCGTTAGGAACCTTGCTACGCCCGTCTTACCAAGGACTGGTATCACAGTCACCGTTGACTTTTCACTCATTTACAACTTTCAACTGCTGCTAAGATGTTTCTAATTTAGGTAGATGACTCGAATTAAGTTCATTCGAAAGGTATGGATGCCTTCTTTACAACAATGGTAGTTGCAATTGTACCACACAAACGAGTTATGACCACTTTAGCAAGTGCATCACGTCTGATATCACTCACAGACAAAATTGGCTCTTTTAAAGAGAGGCATTTGGTTGATCTGAGGTTCGTACCAGTTGCAGACCCTTTCAACTACCCTTGTTAAAAAGAAGATATTCCCACCTTTCGAATGAACTATTGGAGTCCTCTATCTAAATTAGACACATCACTATAGCAGCTGAAGTTGAAAAAAATGAGCGAAAAATCCAACGGTGACTGTGATACTAGTCCCTAGTAAAACGGGTGTAGCTCGGTTCCTAACAGTCGTAGACCCCTTCAACTACCCTTGTTGCAAAGAAGACAATCTCATCTTTCGACTGAATCTAATTGAAGCCATCCACCTGAATTAGGAACGATGCAGCAGCAGTTGAAATTTGTAAGTTTACAAATTGAGATATCTGGTAGCATTAAATTAGCCAAAAATGGCGGAAAATGGCCTAAAATTCATTTTTCTCGAAAACCATAAGCGATGTAAAAAAAATATATGGGATTGACACTGTAGATTACGTTACTATTGCAAACAACTTTTTATCTCAACCGTTTTTGTGTATCACCAACGGTTTTTTAGGCCAAATGGAAAAAAAATTGGGTGCCGTATTAGGCCACCATCTTTAATGTCCTAGGTATTTTCGATGTCATCCTCTTGATTACTATTTCGGACATTGTGCGCAACCCTACCGCACATGCGTCACCATGCGTGGCCCTGCTATAAAAGCAGATGGCTCCAGAGGGGAGGTAGGGTGGGTATTTACAGGTAGTATACATTTTCTTAAGACAATAGAAACCAATTTGGACCCCCTCCCCCCCCCAAAAAAATTTAGGTTTCTACTCGTCGGTCGAAAATTTATACTACCTGTAAATTTAATTGCATTTACAGTTAGACCTCGTCAAACTCTAGGGCACCATCATGGCGAGTTATCCCAGGTTGCGGACTGGTACCCCCAAAAGGTTTTAACCAAACAGGTAAATGGATCTCTTTCGTTGGATGTGGTGGCCCTGAAAAGGGCCGTTTGTTTAGAGATGGGTCTTGCTTCCGTCTTCGGGAGGTCTTGATCCAGGGTAGGTTTTCTTGGGGTCTTCGTTTCTGTATTTTAGTGCTAAAGGGGGTTGGATGACACGTCTGGCAGTCACAATGGGGCCCAGACGATGTAGTCCTTCTTCCTGTCTTGTCATGTCTCTGAAGTAGTGACTTGTGAAGACAGTTTGGTTTCTCCATGATGTCGCTTGGAGGACTTCGGCGATGGAGATTTGGTTGTGGAAAGCCCATGAGGTTGAAAGTGCCCGAAGTTCGTGTGCAGTTGTTTTGATGTTGTCGTCGGTGCAGTTGATGTCTGCATCGTCGTAAGCCCTGTTCATGACTGTCTTGATCCAGTTGGCGATCATTGCAGGTGAGGTTACGTTCGTCCCTTTGGTGAAGGAGAGGAAGAGTTGTGTGCGTCCTCTTCGGCATTCGGGGTCACTTGTCCATTTAATGTAGTATCGTAATGCACAGACGGGGTAGAGTGTACGTTCAGGTTCTTCGTCATAGATGTTTGTGAGGGCCGGGATGATGATGGGTTTGGACGGTTCACATGGTTTTTGAGTTTTGGCTCGAAAGTCAGGTCGGGGCCGGAGATGAATAAACTTGCAATTGTCGAAAAAGAAGCAGTGAGCAGGATCATTAGATAGAGCTTGTATTTCGCTGCTCCGGAGGCTAGCAGCCAGTGATGTGAGGAAAACAGTTTTCCTTGTGAGGTGGTTGATGTGGCAAGTTTGGATCGGTTCATACGGATCCATAGTCGGTGAGTTTAGTACCAGAGGTAGGTCCCATTTTGGAAATTCATGGTGGATTGATGGTCTTTCGATCTCGAATGATTTTAGAAGGGATGAAATGCAGTAATCTTCGAGGAGATGTTTATTTCCCTCGGCTTTGAAGACGGTCTTTAGGGCCGAACGGTAGACTAGAATGGTTGAGCCTTTAAGTTTGTCGTTGAATAGATCAGTGAAGAAGACTAGGAGGTCTTGAATAGGGGATGGATTGGATTAACTTTCTTCTGCTTACACCAATGAAACCATCTTTCCCAGTGGCTGTTGTAAAGTTTGTTGGTGGAGTCGCGGAGTGCTTTGCTGGCAATTCTGGTGGCTTGTTCTTCAAGAATTCCTGCCTCTTTGATGAGTTCAATGATAGTAGCCACCCGTACAGATGTAAGATTTTGGAGTTTGGGCGGAATTTGGTCCCTTTCTGCTGTGACAGTAGGTCGGGAATATCGGGAAGTTTGCTTGGAAGATCCACGAGGAGGTTTAGGAGTAATGGAAACCATGGGAACGCTGGCCAATTGGGTACAATGAGGAGAAAGAGGCCTTGAGTCTGTTCGATCTTCATGAGGATCGTCGGAAGTAGCTTGAATGGAGGAAACAGGTAAGCATACAGGTTTTCCCAAGGATAGGTCAGAGCATCCACGGCACATGCTAGAACGTCCGGGACTCGTCTGATGAATTGGGGAAGTTTGGCATTGTGCCTCGTGGCGAACAGGTCGATCATTGGTTTGCCCCAGATGTTGAAGAGATATTCGCAGATTGATTTCTTGAGGGCCCATTCTCCTGAAGGTGGTTTCTTGCGAGAAAGTGCATCCGCTCTTACGTTCCGGTTGCCAGGAATGTGAAGGGGTTGGAGAGTCGTATTGGTCTCTTGACAAAGTTTGAAGATGTTCAAGGTGATGCGATGAAGGGGTCGAGAGCGTGTTCCTCCTTCTTTCCGTATGTAGGCTATGGCTGTGGTGTTGTCGGCTTGGATTTGGACGATTTTGTTGGTGACAAGATGACAAAAGTGGTGGAGCGCGCTGAGGATTGCTTTCATTTCCAAGATGTTGATGTGATCTAAAGAGCCGGGAGGCCAGGTTCCGGCTATCTCGTGATCCTGAATGTGGGCTCCTCATCCTGTTAGTGATGCATCTGTTAACAGGATGAGGTCTGGGGGTGGTTCGTGTAGAGGGACCGATTTGGTTAGGTTGGATGTGTTCATCCACCACTCCAGACATTCGCATGGAAAGTTTGAGTCCAGGGGTTTCATGATGTTGGTTGTTGATGGGTGAGAGCCCCAAATGTCTATGCAGAAGGTGAAAGGGGCGAGACATCCATCTTCCGTAGGGTAGAAGGTTGGCCATGGAATCTAGTTTCCCTATGAGGGAGTTCAGGGAGGGAAGTGAGTGATGGTTTGACTTGGCAAAGGATTGACCATGAGCAAGAAGGTTGGCTTTCCGTACGGTCGAGGGGGTTACAGTTCCCGTTACGAGGTTGAATTCCACGCCGAGGAAAATGAAGATCTGGGAAGGGGTGAGTCTTGACTTCTTCCAATTGATGCCGAGGCCCAGGCTGTGAAGAAAGTTGATAGTGAACTTCATGTTGTGAATGAGCTGCTGGTGATCTAGGTTGTTGAGAAGCCAATCGTCGAGAAAAGCGTTTGCGGTGATCTGATGGCGGTGAAGGTCACCCAGAACGGGTTTCAGAATCAGGATGAAGATCCTGGGTGCGGCACTTAGGCTGAAGGGAACGGTTCGAACTTCGTGTATCTTGTCGAGGTACATGAAACGAAAGTAATGGAGGAAAGCCGGATGTAAGGGGACGTGGAGGTAGGCGTCTTCTAGATCGATGGAGATGGTCCATTCTTTGAGTTTGAGTGAAAGGCGGATGGAGTCCAAGGTTTCCATCTTGAAGTGATCGTTGAGCATGTAATGGTACAGAGGTTTTAGATTGAAAATCATTCTTTCGCCGCCAGATTTCTTTGGTCGAAGGAAAATCGAGCTGTAGAACCCTGGCTTGGAGTAAGCCGCACAGTGTCGGATTGCTTCCTTCTCGAGGAGTTTTGCTACTTCGGATGTCAGGGCCTGAGAGGGTTGTGTTGCAAATTTCCATAGAGGTGTTACTTGAAGAGGTGGTCTTGTCCTGAAGGAGGGTTGAAAGCCAAGGGAGACGATCGATAGGATTGTAATGTCGGACGTGATTCGTTCCCAGCCCGGTAGGTGAAATTTTAGACGTCCTCCCACTGGTCTCTCGTGAAGGTAGTCATTGACGGTGACGAGACCTACTTCTGTTGGAAGCGGTGGAGTATCTACTGCGGTTGTCGGGGGTTGCACTGCGGTGGTTTTGTGTTGGTGTTGTTGTGGCTGTTTCCTCGAAAGGATTGGTTGTTCTTTCGTGGTGGTAGGGAGATGTTGCTCTGGGATGAGTCATTCAATATCTTGGGTTTAGCATTTGGTGAAGGTTGGGATAATCCGAGGTGGCGTGGTTTCCGAAAGTGTTGATCGGTGTTTCGTTTGGGGTTTGGCTTAGGTTTTTTAGAAACGTCAAGGTGGGGAGCCAGGGTGGGGATTAGGCCCCTGAACAGGGTGTCAGACTCGTGAAGAGGTAAGTTGCGCAGAATGTATTTGGTTGAAGCGTTAAGGTTGGAAGTAGTGCCAAGGGCAATGTCACGAAGTAGAAGGCTAGAGTTAAAAAGTGCTTTCGTGAACCAGTTGAAACTGTGAAAGGTGGCGAAAGACATCTTCTTGAAGAGCTCGGAAATGAGAAAGTGTAAGTATTTGATGTTACGCTTGCTTGATTCACGAGTTAATCTTTCGCAGAGGGTGTTAATGGCAGTTCCGAGGACATCGGCCTGATATGCCGCAAGTAGGCCTAGTCGTAGAATTCTATCGTTTTCTTTAGGGACTCCTTTTGGTACTTCGGCCCGTCTGGGAATAAAAATTGCTGTTCCGAAGTCCATTTTTGCTTCGGAGGCGAGGAATTCGGACTGATGATAGGTTTCAAATTGTCGAGGGTTGGCGGCCCCATCTCCGGTGGCGTGGAAAAACCAGGTTTCACGGCCGTGACGAGGTGGAGGGAGATCTTTATCTAATTCAAGGAGTTCCCCTTTCCCCAGGAGAGAGCCACCAGTGCGTAGCAAGGTCGTAAGTAGTGTCGTGGATTGGCCAATCTTTGCTTTTTCAATGTTGTTCCGTTCAAGAAGGCTGAAGCCAAAACCAGTGGAAAAGCCTCGATTTTTGTTAGGTGTGGCAGTGGGTTCCGGCTTGTAGAGGTAATTGTTGGGCACGATGGCTTCGACTGATTTAAGGAGTTCGAAAAGCGGGATGGCAGTAGGGTCGGCGTCGTTTTGAAGGGAGTCTTCGTAAGGATCGAGTGGCTCACGTTCGAAGTTGACCTGATGTGGCATGTGGCGACGTGCGTTGAGAGTTGATGCTGAGTCAAGACCGTCATCGGGGTGGATGACGTTGAGGAGGCGTTGAAGATCAATCGATGATGAAATGGAGCGATGTTTCTAGTCGAGGGTGTAGGTGCAGGTTGCTTTCGTTTGCGGGAGTCATTGTAGGAAGAGGCGACCCAATCACGTACGAAAGAGGTACCATGTGTTGAGGTAGGGGGACCTTGAGTATTCGGCTTGTCTTTATAGGAGAAACCCTCGATGGCTTTGTCTATAAGGCAATGGATTTCTTGGGGTGGAAGATCGTTGGGTTGATGATGTGCGGATGATGAAAGGTCGATCGGCAGGCTGGTTGAATCATTGACAGATGAAACGTAAGCAGAAGATGAGGAGCTGGGCAAAAGTTGTTGTTGACCACAGGGAATCGATGAGGTAGTTGAATGCTGAAACGTCGCCGAAGTCGATGGTCGAGTTGGTGATGAAAGGACGACGATGCTTAGGTTTTCAGGTGGAGGGCTTGCAGATGGAACGGCGGCCATCTTGGGCGAAAGTGGCGAAAGTGATTAAAGTAGTGAGAGCGACGAAAGCGGCGAAGGTGATGAAAGTGAAGCATGGCTTTCAGCCTTTCGTCTTCGAAAGATGTATAGTTGAGTCAGTTTTCGATGAAAGTCTTGGTTGTCGATGTTGTTTTCAAGGCACTTTTGACGAAGGATCTTCGGCACTTTCAATCGGGCGATGATCTACAGGCGAAAGTCTTGCTGGGGAGTCTTCAAGAGCGATCCGTCTACGACGAGAGCTTGAGGAAAAGAGATGGCTGCCATGGGCAAACCGTCTGCTTTTATAGGAGGGCCACGCACGGTGATGCATGCGCGGTAGGGTTGCGCACTGGACGTATCTAGAGAGCGAAAAAACCTCAAGTCTTATAGATCACTCAGGTACTGAATGCAATTAAATTTACAAGTAGTAGAAATTTTCGACCGACGAGTAGAAAATACACTTGTGAAGAAAAAGCTTTTATTTCCGAAAAATGCAAGGTATGCTCCAAAAATGGATGATTTTCACCGGCCTATAATCCCAGAAGGCGAAACACGTGATTTCTATGCCAGTTGGATTTTTTGTCGTTTCAGGCTGCTGCATGCTACTGCCAGTTTACGTAAACTATCACACATTTAGCTAAAACCCTACACAGCATGATTTTTAACGTAGTTTATCCATGAAAGAAATTAAGATACTCGTTGCAAGACTGGTCACATGAAGTCGTGATGGAACATTTGGGGCAGTATTATGCCACTCCAGTGTAGGGTCCTCCTTTATGTTACTCCTGGCATTGGATGTCTCCATTTTTAGGCCCTGGCACTAATTCAGATTAATGCAAAAAAACACTAAAGGAGGATGTAGGGCACTATCTAAACAAAAAGCAAGTCCTGATGAAAATCAGTGAAACAAGAAAAAAAAAACCTGCTACGTAAGATGTGATAATGTGATACCTAGGAAGATATACGGTAAACTGTGTTTACCGGACAAGCAGATTCACGATTTTAAGGCATAGCCAGATGTAATTACGTCCACTTTGAGACTATGGGAAGGCAGCCGCCATTAAGATTGAACAAGGTGTGCAAAGTCAGTCACAGTGACTCAAAAATGTTAGAGAATCTATTCGGACGAGTAGGCTAAAACACTCGCAGCTACAGTTAAACTGTGACACTGTTTGTAAAATTTATCCTAGCACAGGCAGAACTTTGAACTAATTTTCCAATAGCTCTTTGATTTTATAAATTGATGTTTGCATCGTTTCTAAGATACACACCGATTTCATATTTATGGCAACCTGTCCAATATATGCGTTGCCTTTGTTGCACACCATAGGAGATATTACGACAGAAATGATGAATTATGGGACGTTGTACCTCACGAATCTCATTCAGGCGAGAGCAGAGGTGAGAACGGTATGCAAGGTGTGCACCATAAGCGCCACCATGTTTCTTTTGTTTTTGAAATTGTTGTTTTAATCTGAAATTGCTGTTATGCTCGTTATAAGGTGTTACAATAATTTTGTAAATAAATTAATTAAATGAATAGATTGTAGGATTGGCTTCTTGCAAATCTTATTCAGACGAGTACAAGAAGTTAGCGAGCGCCATGTTGGCATTACCAGTGTCAGCCAAGCGCCGCAAAGAGTGGTGATTGCGAAGGTTTGAAATGTGTTGTTTCTAGTACAGTTGTGACCCCCTGATGATACTAACAAAAACTGTAAGCAAGGTCTTTATTTGTGTAAATTTATGTTTGCTACTTTATGTGTGTTGAGCGATGTCTTTACTTAATATGTAAGTAACTGTATGTAACTTCATGAAGTAAGAGACTGTACGTTTTTAATTTGATATCATTGGTTTTGGTTAAGCGCTTAGAAATGCCTACATGCGTGGGATTATCCATTTGTAACTCTCGCTTTGTATTCAATTCTTGTGTCACAAGGCCGTCTGGGAGAGAAGCTGCGGATCTCGCTTCTGTGCTCCATGCCAGTTCATTCAACATCACTGGAATCTTATTTTTGTGAGGGTGAGATATGACTCTGACACAAATAAAATAGTGGCTTAGTAGTTACAAGCCATAAACTGAGAGTAGCCTAGTTACGGTTAAATGAATGGGAGGTAACGATAGGTTACCGAGATGCAAACTTGATTGACCAATTGGTGATGAAGTAGCAGAATGGCGGTAGGACAGTAGCATATGCATGGATCCTCCGTAAACAGTGGCTTATTACCCAGGAGGCAAATGAGGCAGTTGCCTTAAGGCCACACTAAAGTTTGAGCCCAAACGGGGCCTCAACAATGCACTGCTCATCAATCAAAGAATTTTTTAATACTTTTCGCTACTTACGACTGTTCCACTGTTGCTTTGTAGCAATTTTAAAATTATGAAAAGGATTCATTTTTCTTTTACACTCAGTGTAGTGTATCGTTCCTCTTGGCAACGCAGAAAGCTGCACAGTATTGCATCTATAGTTTCTCGTTTGTCGCATTCACAAAATCTTGCTTTGGTCCAATGGCCCTGCTACCTAGGCCCCATATTATGTTGAAAGGGCCCCATATTAAGATGGAGGGGTCCCATATTAGGGCGACGTAGCCCCATATTAGAGTGAACGGGCCCCATATCGGAGGAAGGGGATGCGATCGGGGTGAGGGGGCCCCACGTCAGGGTGAAGGAGCTGTTTTAAAGGCCTGTCCCGGGGCCATGAAATGGGTTAATAAGCTACCGTCCGTAAACCTAGTCCTTTGATAAGAATCTCTTTTTGGCAGTCCGTAGTCCAAAACTACCTTAAGAACACATCAGTAACACGTCTTGTAGCCATGTTGCCTACTTTGTGAAGAAGACTGAGAGCATGTGCTGTCCTTGCACATGCTCTTATATTGTTGCTTACAATATGTCCTGAAGCCTAGGAACGTGACTACTAGAAATAGCTGCATTTCTCCTATCAAACCCTCCTCCCGCCCCCACTCACGGCTTGTTCATGGCTTCAATTTACAGATTGGGGTTCTCTGCCTGTCTCTAATAGCAGTTCGGTCTTGCGGTGAACAATTGCTCACTGCGAGGTTTCCTACCGTCTGTCTTGACACAAGTGTCTTGTATGACTCTTTCGCTGAACATCTGCACCATCTGTTGGATGGCACTCCTAGCTGCCCTAGGCCAATCAACTCTTAACTAGTTCCTCGTCTTGTCTGTTCATTTCCTTCTGCTCTTCTGGTGATGTACATAGCCACCTCTGCATGAATGCATGATGAATGGCCGTTTGGACCTTACTTCCATTAGGTCTACTCATCAATCTCCAGCAGGTTGTAGAATCCAACCACTGCTCTGTTTACGATGAATGCAAACTAGCCTTTTATCGGGATGTGACCCCCGTCTCAACTTCATGAAGCTCTGCTTCTTTTGCATGTTGTACCATATCCTGAAATTGATCATATGCCGCTTCCTGAGTGACATATACCTTTCTGTAGACACTCTGTGAGAAATTATCTCTATGTATTGGCTTTCCTGGCGTACTGCAACTGGTTCTGGAGTTCCTGAAGATATTGTTCAAATGTAGTGCTATAAAATTCGCCGCCGTTTTCTGAGTGGATCGCCTTCAGTTGTAATCCAGTTTCGGTTTTCACTTTTTGCTGTCATTTCTTGAATACCGCAAAACATCATTTTTTGCTTTTAAAAGTAAAATTCAAGATCACTGACAGTAATCATCCAAAACACTAACGTAGTATTTTTCTCCACTGAGAGTCGGTGTAGTTATGGGCCCGCAAACATCAGTGTTGATGAAACTAAGCCTACTAGTTGACCTCATGTGCAAATTATTCTTGAATGACAGTCTTGGGAACTTCCCCAATTGAAGGCTGCACAAGATTCCTGAGATATTTTTAGTGTTCCTTTCTCGAGGCCCTTCAGAAGACGTTGTTGCTACATGCTTTTGAGAAGCTCAAATGGCATGTGACCCAATCTGTTGTGCCATAATGGATAATCATTCGCTATTTCTTTCGAGTCTTCCCCACTAGTGTCATAATCGTTGGGTTGACTTGAGTTAATTCTCTTTTCCTTTTCTCTTTACTTGTTTTCCTGGGGCTACTGGATTGTCTCTTTCCCATCTTGAAAATATATTCTCTTGGGTACAAGTTATCCCAACTTCTGTCTATATGCAGTACTGTATGTCAGTTCGGACATTTTATGACATAGCTATCATCCGGGAATGAAATGTGAAACTTTGCACATTCCAAATACCAACTACCATTATGTTAGTAACTTATGCTGGGGACTAAGTATACTTGTGGGAATTTGATCACTCTGTCGTTGAACTATTTGCACTATTACTATTCCCACTCTGGTTACATGTGCTCTCAAATCATCGACTGTGAGTGCGTTCTTCAACTTACTGTACGATGCAAAGTTGTTGGTCATTAAGAAAACAATAATCCATTGATTACCTCCATCTTGCATCCTTGGGATTTCTTATAACGCCATTTTGATAAATCTGAACCAAACATTCGTCCCTCTTCACTATCCCATGACGATTCACTTGAAACTTCTTTATTATACTTATTCCCGGAACAACACTCGCTGGTGTAATGGCCCTTTTTTCCACAGGAGGAACACTTAATCTTCTTTTTATCTCACGCTTTCACTGTGCCTGTACCCTCACCACTATTCTGCTGGCCCTTAATGATGAATGACTTCGGAAATCAGCCATGTTGTTGCTCCCTTGCCACCGTCGAACCCTATTTTCGTCTTTGAGCTTCCACTTATTCATGAGAAGAAAGTGATATGGACACATATGGAGACTGGCTTCTTCGTATTCTTATTCGAGCAATAACCCGGCCACAATTGTAGACCACCTTCTCCTTATTCATGCGGGAAAAATGACCCGGTCACAGTTGGTGATCAGCTTCTACTTATTCGTGTGGAGAAAATGACCTGACGACAATTGGAGACCAGCCGCATTGGACTCCTGGATATCAATAAAACAAAAAAAAACCAGCAAACGGGAATCACAGTGGTATTTTAAGGGACATTTTCTGGAAAAAGTACACGAATACCACCACAGCAGAATAAACACCAGTTCGTCTGTTGAATTTTCGGTGAAATCCTATCACCTTCTTCAGAACCACTAACAAAGATTTAGAAAAAATTCGTCACATCACATTGAACGAAAAGGAGCACTGTCAAACAATGCCCCACACGTGTGCCACTGATCTGTAACTCGCGATCGTTATAACTGAATGGCACACCTTTATTCCAGGAAGGAAGTCAGCTCAGGCCGCACAAGCTGTTTGTGGTAATTGTAGGCCCCGCCTGTTATGTTCATAAGGGGCACTGCATTGTGTTTGAACCTATTGACAGCCAATGCCTCAAGGGCTCATAGATGACCATTATGTAGGGCATTGGATAGCAACAGCACAGATGTCTTTTCCCAACAGATGTTTTGTTGGGATCACGCCTGTTGTGCATGGTGATCCCGTTTTTCCGGTCGCCGTTGTTCCTTGAGGAGATCAATAAGTTGTTGGTGTGTCTTCCCCATGTAGCCGGCTTTGCACTGCTTGCAGGGCACACAGGACATTACTCCTTTCTGCTTCAATACTGAAGCGTTAAGAAAAGGGGGAGTGGAAACGTGTTTTTTCCTGGAGGTGGACGAGGAGCAGAAGGTTCGAGTGGTGTTGGAAGGGGGGGGGGGGTGCTGCAGTGTCTTACTGTGGGTTTCGTACCTGTGTACAGGTTACAGAGCAGTTGGGGGAGGGGCAGGGCTGAGGAGCACAGGAGGTAGGGAGGGAGGTTTTTCTTCAAAAACAGCTGCAGTTATCTTTGGTCGGAGAAGCCTCTTGAGGTTAGGAGGATACCTCAGAAAACATCTGACACCCTGTTTGCCAAGAACTCGACGAACACAATTGCTCATGCCTCGGAGGTAAGTAACCACAGCGTATGGCCGCTCATCCAAATTGATCTTTTGAAGGTTGACTCTTCTGGTCTTCGCTCTCCTCCTAGCTTTCTCAGTTTCTTTTCTTTCGCGAGGTGCTCCAGGATAATGGTTGGCTCACAGGAGTGGGCAATTATCCTACACATTTCTTTGGCTACAAAAGCTCGTTCTTGGAACTGGGGGTGGCAGGATCTGTAAGGAATCATCCTTTCAGTGTCCATGGGCTTTCGATAAAGGCAATAGGAGATCTTGTAGTTCTTCCTCACAAGTTGGACATCGAGGATGGGGAGCAGACTATCAACTTCCTCAACCTTGGTGAACTGGAATGAGGGGTGCCAGGGGTTGATAGAGAGGAGCACGTTGTTGATAGCATCCTCTTGTGGGTTGTGAACACATTGTCCACATACCATCGCTAAAGAGGGAGATCAGAGCATAGATCCAAAACATGTTGATCAACGAACTGGAGAACAATTTCAGCTAATGCAGGCCAGCAGGATTACCTCATGGGGGTTCATGGTTCTTGGCAGTGCATCAGGTTCTTGAACCAGACAACAATGGCCTAAGTTTCCTGTCAAGTTCGTGCGTTTTGTGAGAGACCCCGACCTTCGTGGCGGACTTGTCAAACATGTTGAGTAGCAGACTGTAGGGAAGACAGGGGAACAGTGCAGTGACGTCGAATGAGACAAGCCGGTGGTTGCTGGAGATACTGAGTTTGTCGACATTGTCCAGCAGATCTTCTGTGTTGCGCAGCACCTGTTTACCCCAGATGTACTTGGCAAGCCGGCTGGTGAGAAACCGGTCAACAGGCTTAATGGGGGTAAACAGGGGTACACATTCCATTACACCTTTCGCAGATGTAATCAGCCGCAGGGGAGTCCAGCCTTATGTAACTTAAATTGTGCGAAAATACTTGGGAGGGGGCATCACCAGGAAGCATAAGGGCTTTGGCGTCAGTAGAAAATGGGAGGTCCTTCTCAACCATTTTCTAGATGTCGGACTCAATTCTGCTGTGAATGTACTTGTCAACACGGTATAGAATCTTGCTGTAAATGCCAGCTTTCTGAATTTCGTTAATCACCTTGTGCGTGCGGCCTGAGCTGACTTCCCTGGACAAAAGATGGGCGATCCAGTTATAACGATTGCATGTTACAGATCAGTAGTACACGTGTGGAGCATTGTTTGAAATGCCTCCTTTTCACTCGATGTGATGTGACGAATTTTTTCTAAATCTTTGTCGGCGGTTCTGAAGAAAATGATAGTATTTCGCCGAAAATTCAACAGACTAACTGATGTTTTGTTCTACTGTGGTGCTATTTATTCGTGTATTTTTCCAGAAAATATCAATAAAGCATATGCGGTAATTCCACCACTGGGTTGAAGTTCCAATGAAAAAGTGGACCAATCGAATTCGACGTGGGATAGGCGTAATCAGAACAACATAAGGGATGGAGCGTCCATGATAATATTACTTCATGTGCCATTTCACGTTCTTGGTTACGACCCCATGCGGCAAATTGTGGAACGACTAGTTGTAACTGTATTCTGGGATTCCACATTAGTAATAGGTTTATAAACCCAATAAATAGATGAAAAAAAATATCACATATTTGCTTTGATTAGTCCAGGCGTGTGATAACTCTGAACAAGCTTGAAGCCATGAAGAAGATGGGTTCTTTCAACTCAAGGCCGACTGAGGTATAATCGTGTCTCACCTCCTGTCACAACGCCAGTTGATGCAAATTGCAAATTAGCGTTAGTTTGATAAAATATGATGCTAGTGATAGTGAATCAACTGACTCGAAACCAAGAAACGAAACCCAGTCGAACCTTCTTTCTCAGTCGACCTTGTGACAATGGATGGAATATGAAGCGGTAGTTACAGCATTGACATTCCAACGTCCTACTTACATGTGTCCAATCCTACCATTACAACAGAATATCCTCTAGTCGCCACTTTTGAAAATGGATTTACAGCTAGGGCGTGAGAAATTGACGGCGACAAAAGACTTGTAACTGTAACCTGCATTAGAAAGTTAACTACGTGCCGTGGCTTGCCACTTGCAAGCCTACGTGGGCCCTTGGCAGTAGTTGCATCCACTAATACCTCTCATATTGCTTTGTCTCCGTACTATTTTGCATGCAAGCATTAGCGGAGGTGATAGTAGCCGTAACTACCGTTAGGTCCCCGCATAGTTTCTGAAGAGGTAAGATGCAATATCTAGTTAATTTTGCTGTGCTCCGTATGGAGCGTCAAGCAGTCTTGATCCATATCTTGTACAATGATTTAACATTTCTTATCTTTAAGCATTCCATTTCATGACATGCCTTCCCTACATCCCAGACTCCATTATAAAGAAATTGCACCCCCTGGCTAACCAATACTTATAATATTGCAGTCAGTTTCTTACCTCTGACCATTCTCCTGTTCTCCACGTGCCCTTGCACTGGTCATTATAACAGGGCCGACGTTGCCTTGGTTTTGTTCTGGGATTACAGTAGTCATCTCCTACTGCTGTACCATTTTTAAAGCGGCACTGCACTAGACGCCGCTGGGTGGCTGTGTTCCACGTTGTACAACGTGATTCTTCACACTAAAAAGAACAAACCATTACACATTTAAAACACAACTTTCACTAACTATGTACACATTGGAAATCCGCAACTTTTGTTTGCCTGCATAGAATGTAACTGCAAGTCATCACTTTTTGTGACTGATGAGCAGTAACAGTAATTGAGCAGCATCGAGCAGGCAGAATGCTACCGTTCGCCTGGCGACTGAGCCGTGAGTGGACATCTTGCTGGTTGTGAAAACAATGGCATCTTTAATCAATCCTGGGCTGTGAGAGAGAATTTTTTTGGCCTAAAAATGAGCGATTCTTTGGATTTGTTGGCAGCTGTTGCAATTTTTAGTAGGTGGAATCTTTTCGGTTCCAATTTACAACCTCAATATATGTTTTGCTGTGTAAGGGAATGGACATTTTAGCAGTTACTGCTTGTGGCTTCCCTTACATGCGCATACCACACAAAACGACTAAAGTCGAACTGAAGAATAAAAGTAACATTGTTTTGCCAATAAGGAGAGAATTATTAACTCACCTAATCTACAACTAATTATTCTAGATTGAACATACGTGATTGTTGAATTAGTGTCTCATGACCGGTAAACGTTAAGGCATGAGAAGCTCTGGCTTGATACTGCGGCATCCACCTACATCGGGAAAAATCGAGGTGGCAGCTCACAGCTTAGTCGCCATACAATGGGTCATGTTTCGCCTTTCTGGTGCTGCTCTATACGACAACCGTTCTTCTCAGTCATAATATCCCCAGTGCTTTATTGAAATTGATAATTTGGGTGTTTTTGCAAGAACTCCTT
>JAHWFP010129260.1:37781-53831 GCA_023313725.1 Lithobius niger | reverse complement strand
AAAGCATTAGCTGAGATGTTAGTAGCCGCAACTACCGCCAGAGCTCCGCGTAGGACGGGAAGAAGTGAGACGGTATATCTAGTTAACTTTCTAATCTATGGTAATACTAATAATGGATATTAATTCGAAGATGTCATTAGTGCAAACCCTGATGTCTAACTGAACAAACCAGTTCATCGGACCACATCGTTACGAATGGCGCTGAATGCATTTTTATTTCCTACACGCCAGAGTTGCGTTTGTGAGTTCAAATATCGTAGGCTGTCCTAGATAGGACTTGTATTTATTCCTTCAACAGTGATGACGGATCCAGCAAGGGAAATCAAGAGCAGTGGCACGTCCAGACATTTTGTTTGGGAGAAGTAAAGAAATAAAAAATGGTGTTACGGGGTTGCAAGGAGCATTGTAAATTTCCCATAGGAGGTCTAGGGCTAAGCATTTTCACCGGTTTTAGTACCTTTAGAACTTGTAGAAATTTGTAGGAATTTTTTTAATCGTAACAAAATCTTGTCCCCCCCCCCCCACCTGCAATTTCTCAGTAGTCATTTTGAGGAAGGGGGTACTATGTTTGTGTGACAGAGTGGAGATTGCTTGAACACAATGTTACTAAAAACAATGACTGAGCAAAAACAAATGGATTCGGAAAATAAGAGAAAACACATTAAGAGTTGCTACAGTAGCCTGCTCCCAGTGGCGCACCCAGAGGGGAACAAAAGGGGGCATTTGCCCGTCCCAAGATATTACACTAAAACTGAGCAATTGCAAGCACTTGATTTTTTTGCTACCGACATTGGAAGGTCCCTCTTTATTGAGTAAAGAACAATAACGTTGGCTTATGTGCTCTCAACAACCCAAATTCGTTCTCCGAGCCATTGTTTCCTCTCCCCCCCCCCTCCCAAATGCGAAAAATTACTTGCATTGAAGCTGAACAAATAAATACGGAATTTGCGACATTAACAACATTTGTCAAATTAAGCTTCTTAAAAGCATGAAAAATCGCGGCCATTGTTAAAAATACGTTAGCTTTCAAACACATTTTTTTTGCCCCCCTCCAATGTTCTACTGTCTGCTCCTAATGAACCTATAGTGAGATATTTTTATTCTGCTTTTGGAGAGGGTAATCTGCTTTAGGTGCTCCCGGTGTAATGCATTTCTGGACAAATGTACGCTCTCAAAACGCTGTGCACTGACAGTTCAAATCACTGTGAACTAGTTAAACCACCACAAAAACTATACACTGGAAATACACAGTGTGTGTACTAGTAGTGCACCAAACCGTTTCGAAAATGTGTGTCACTGCACAAACTGTGTATACGGTTAGAACACATTTCTTGTGGAGGTGGAGCTGTTCATAGTGATACGCACTGTAAGTGTAATGTACAGTTCTAAGAACGTGTTAAAACAGTTTGGAACCCATTTAGAAACTATTTGACGGGATGATCCTTGTGCATTGAAAACTGTCACGATGATGTTACTTATGTTAATTAGAGCTACTTATTTTCAATTGCGTGAAATTTACGAACCTTAGAAACTGTCTGAAACCTGTAGATTCTTGTACAATGAAAATTGCCTTCAATGATGTTACCCACTAAGTTACCTCTTAAAGCAAATCATTTAAAAACTTTGAAACATGTAGATTTATGTGCAGTGAAAATTGCTACGATGACGTTAACTACGTTACACATTAAAAAAAATGTAGGAAATCTCTTAAACCTATAAATTCTCGTGCAAGCCATGATGATGTTAACTGTTAAGTAACCCATTTAGAAACAGTTGACAACGCGTAGTTACTTGTCCAGAGAAATGGCCTTGATGATTTTGCCCATGTTCTGTTACCAAACATAGGTACAAGAAAATATAGATAATCTGTCACACAGTTAACGAAAATAGGTCCAGAGAAGAATTTCATACAGTGAGCTTCAAATTCTGTGGCAAAACAGCAACATACGGTTACCTGAACAGTTTTCAGTATCAGATTGGAGGATATAACTTAAGTTTGATTCAACAAGAATCACACACATGATTTGAATATTCACCAAATATAGCCAAAGTTTTAGAAATAGTCAAATATATTTGCATGGGGTTACAGGGGGGATATTTCACTCCTCCAATGTTTGGTCCGTTGACAAAACGTTCCGCAGATTAAAGAACTATTTTATTTTTAATAGTCACTGACATCTTTGAGCAACATCGTCTTTTTTTTATTTACCAACCTCATCAAACACCAAGCAATCCATCCGGCCTAACCATTAAACACTGGGCATGCTAAACAAACATGGTATGTTAGAGGCCTTTTTCCGCCTACAGTGCTGGAGGAAGGTAAAAAAAAATCTGAAAATTAGCTTTTTAAAAGTTCTATTTTGACTATTGGCAGTTCTAATTATGATTAATGTATACGTTACTTTAAACGGCTACAAGGAACTTACAGCCGTAGAGTAGTGAATTAATAATTATGAGCTAAGCTGTGGCTGTTTCTCTATGCTGTTAAGGAAAATTGGAAATATGCCATCAGCAAAAATTATACAGTAGAAATAACGTAGTTCAGTAAGAAACCTTTATGCACTTACGTTTCGTCGGAGTGGCATGACCCGGATTCGAACCGGCTACCCGGTTCGCTCCCAGATCACTTGCATAGCGCCTAGTGTATGATTTGTCTTCCCTCTCCATTGCCTATGGCCGAGAATATTCGGTAAGATGGAGTCCTGGTTACGGTTGTGATCTTAAAAACGGGTTCAGTGAGTTATCTTTATGCCAGTGGAGGATGTGGCCATAGCAATTAAGGCGCTATGTAAGTGATCTGTGGGCGAACTGGGTAACCGGTTCGAATCCGAGTCATGCCACTCCGACGAAACGCAAGTGCATAAACGTGAGCAGTAGGATAGTTCTTTTTTCATCCTCAGAGGACAGCCAAACAAGATGGCCGTCCCCATGTAAACCGGAAGACCCACCATTTTGGAAGAAGACCATTTTGGAAGGTCTTGATGGCACATCCGGTCCGCCATTTTGAATGACATCACTTCTGGTCGGCTATTTGGGGTGTCCCAAATTGGAGTCGACCATCTTGGGGTGTTCAATATTGAAGTCCACCATTTTGGGGTTTCAGTTTCAATTCTCAAAATTATTTAAAAAGCCCATAACTAGGGAACCGCTGGTCCTAGAGCAAAACGGGTCGAAATTTAGCCACCCTTTCTAGAGCTCAACCGGGGGTCCCAGCCAACTAATGGCTCACCCAGAACTCGGTTACTTGAATTTTCGGAGTTGGCCACCCCTATAATTCGGGAACCGTTGGTCCTAGAGCGAACAGTTCGGGATTTAGCTTCCCCAGGCTGTACCTTAGGAGCAGTAGAGGAGTCGAAAACTAGGTGGTGAAATCCGCGGTGTTCGAGGAAAGAACTATGGACGAGGAAGGCATCGGTCCCTATACATCGCACGAAACGAATGTGTCTCGAATGGTCTTCGGCATTTAAAAGTACCCTTTATTGGTTATTTTTTTGCTCCTTTTTCTAACATCTCCCAAGCTCTTCGACCAACTTCCCGTGCTCAGCATTCGATAAAAGACCGTTAGCTTTCAACTCCGCGTAAATGTGCACTTTACTATTCTAGCGAGGTGTTCCCAGCATCTCTTAAAGCCATGATCAGTTTCAGTCTTTCACACAGATCGTTCAGGTCTTTATAAATCGCTTTGTATCCTTCCCCTCGTCGAGCCGGCCGCTAAACGGACTTAATGCGCGTTGCGTATCCTTCCCCTTGTCGAATCGGTTGCTGGGGCCCCTTCTCCTTGCCAAACAGCGGTTTAATGAAGGTCGCGTACTTGTAACCGGCGCTCGATTTCAGTCTCTTAGACTCGAGATCGTGGTCTCTGTAGACCGCACTACCTCTCCTGAGATTATCGTAATAATCCAACAGACTCGGATGATCGTCGGTTGGTTTACGAGGGTTCTTGAGCTTGATCAACTCCCACTACCATGTCGTCCCCTTCGAAATCCACACCCGAGGAACCTATCGTGTACCATTTAGTTTCCGGGTCGTACCTTATACCAAAGGTGGGGTCGGTGAGGGTCTCTGCTTGGTAACTAGCGGTCCTAGTTGCACGGTGTCGAGCAAAGAATCCTCCAAGTCCTCCAAGTATCTCATTCGGGCGCTCGACGTCATGGCTTCGATTTGCTTGAGCGAGGCGGGGTTTAGTGCTCCCATAGAGCTAGATAACCGTCTCATTGCCCCGACATTAAAAGCCAGCTCGGATTCCTAGTCTTGTGTATTTCCTCCATCTTCCTCCCTACTATTACCGGGGCCGGTCGCGGCTTCCAAGGCCCTCTGAATGTTCCGAAGTTTTCCCCGTGCTGAATGTGTTGTTTCTGCTTCCCGGCTTCGATAGCCAACAACTCTTTGATCTGGAGCTGTCTTTGAGCGGCCGCCTCCTTGCTGTCTATAGCTCGGAGTTTGATCTGCTCTCGGATGGGGTCCGCAATCGGTTTGAAAATCTTTGTCAGGTGCCCCGACTCGGTGGCCTTTTCGAGTTTTGAATCAAGGAATTTTCGCTTGAGACGGTGTTATAAAGCCTCGAACTGTTTGGAGAACTGGTCCGGGCGTTGCTGAGTTGCCATGGCTTTTTATTGATGGGAAAAAATTGCTCATCCACGTCAACCCAAACACACGCATTCTCGTCAACATTGACGTCGACGTCAACATCGGGTCAAACTAACCCGTGTCAACTTGGTAACAGACTCAATCCAACATGCGTTTGTACCTCCCTTCTCTCAAGGGTTTGGTCTTGTCGATCGTTAGAAATTCGTGCGGGTCGGAGATCCAACACTTCCTGCTAGTCCGCTTAAACTCCTCGAAGCTCATGTCACACCCGATGTGGTTGTTGTAGACATGCCTGAGATTGGCGTCGTCTAGCCTGAAGAGAATCAGGATGTTCGCGTTGTCTCGGACAACCCGCTTCGGTATCCTGCTGTAGGTCTGGCACAGGTAAAAGACGTCCACGTTGGCGTGCCGACCGTAGGCGAAGTACCTTTCGATCCTGTTCTGATTCTCGAACATGAGTCATCGAAGAGGAACACGGTCTTCTTGCCGGAGTCTAGAAGCTCCTCGGGTAGCGTTACCACCTCGTTATTCGAGTAGTACACCGCGACTTCCGGACATGTCTCGTCGAAGGCCCGCCTCAGCCGCTCATACTTAGGCTGAAACAGGGTCTTGGGCCACACTTAGAGTCGGTCTTCTTCTACAACGCTCTCGTTGCAGAGGAGGTTGAGGACGAGATTCGTTTTTCCGCACCCAGCCGAACCGCAGACGATACATCGGGGAATCTGAACTTGCTCCGAGGTGTCTAGATCTTCCCGACAGTTTCGCCGAGGTTGTCGTAAATTATGAGTGTCATTATTTAAGCCCTTATTCGGTTTAATAAAGGCCTGAAAAGCATTTTAAACATATACTGCTTAAAGTACAAACTAGACACCGACACCCTCGACTCCAACCTCGTAACAACTTCAAATAACCGGCTGTTGTTGAAAGGCAAATGCGCGGACTGTGGGACCAAGAAAGCCCAGTTCCAGAAGGGTTGGAAGTAGGGGAAGAAAGGTTCGGGTCTGTTTAACGAGATCATTGATAAACTACCAGTAGAACTCCACATCCCCGAGTACAGGTACTGCGGGCCCGGTACAAACCTCGGCAAGAGTCTGGCCAGGGAAGACATCGGTATAAACGCTCTAGACGAAGCATGTAAACGACATGACCTCTCCTACGCCGCCAGCTTCGATCTGGAAGACCGACACCAAGCCGACGAAGAGCTGGCTACCACGGCTCAGAGTATACTGCTGTCGAACACCGAGGGGTTGGGTGAGAAGGCGGCCGTTGCCGGTGTTGCCGGTGCGATGAAGGTAAAAGTCAAGTTGGGGATGGGGCAAACCCGATAAGAAATAAATGAATAAAGGAGCGGAATGGATAAGTTAGTCGAAGAGCCGCATAAACCGGCTAGGCGTCGATACCCGAGACGTAGAACGAAGGCTCTCGGCGTCGATGACTTGTGGCAAATTGATCTCGTGGTACTCGGGCGTTAACAGGGGATACAAGTACCTGCTCACGCAGATAGACATGTATAGTAATTTCGCCCGAGCAGAACCAGTCAAATTCAAGAGTATGAGAGACGCTGTGACCGC
The DNA here is from genome assembly GCA_023313725.1 of Lithobius niger. Taxonomy (NCBI): domain Eukaryota; kingdom Metazoa; phylum Arthropoda; class Chilopoda; order Lithobiomorpha; family Lithobiidae; genus Lithobius; species Lithobius niger. Next base: position 47,673 of record JAHWFP010129260.1, on the reverse strand, counting down.
CTTCGAGAAGATGCTGGTCTTGTCCAGGCCCAGACACCTGCAGTCGGACGAGGGGAAGGAATTCTTCAATTCCCGATTCGCAGCCCTCATGAAACGGTACAGTATCAACCACTACCACTCTTTTTCTGAGACCAAGGCTAGCGTGGTCGAACGCTTCAACCGGACCCTGAAGACGGCTACGTGGCGCGAGTTTACGCGCAGAGGAAGCTACGAGCGGCTCGACCTGACTGCCCCACTTCTACGCCAGTACAACGGATCCGTGCACAGGACGATCGTGGCTAGACCGAAAGACGCGGTTGTGGGTATGACTGTTGCCCCGGCCTTTCGAGTGTTGAATCGTTTCGCGGGTAAACCCAAGTTTAAAGTCAGGGACGAGATGAGAATATCCCGCGTCAAAGGCACGTTCGATAACCGTTACCTGAAGAACTTGACGAACGAGGTATACGCGGTGGACAAAGTGTGGAACACGAGTCCCGTCACGTACACCTTAAGGGATTATGGTGGGGAGGGTATCGATGGTGGGTTCTACGAGCAGGAGTTGCAAAAGACGCTGGTGCCGGACCTGTTTCTGGCGGAGAAGGTGTTAAGGACGCGGAAGGTGGGGGGAAAGACCAGTTACCTGGTTAAGTGGCGGGAGTATAGCGATAAGTTCAACAGTTGGTTCGATAACCTGGAACTGCTCGGATTAGTCACAACCGGAAATGATGTACTACATCAACCGGAAATGACGTACTACATCAATAGTGACGTAATGCATGCTGGAACGTTCTAGAACATTCTATTCGATCACGTCATTTCCGGTTGTAGTGCAATTTCCGGTTGATCCAGTCTAAAGCTAAGACCTTTTCCCGCACGCTCTCTTTCCAGTTTGGATTTCGTCGAGAAGGCATCGCCACGCCCCCTCTTGCTTTCCAATTTACATCGAGAGAATATCTCCGCCGTGTTTGTAAGTTCATTCAATCCATTCTTAAAACATGTAGAAATTTTTTCATATATAAATGGGAAGAATGCACATTTAGTTTTCAATTCTTGTTTCTAGATTCGAAAATGTCCGCAAAAACAGCCTTTACCTGAGCGTTTTGCGGTGAAGAGTTCTCCTCCCAACGAGATCTCATCGATCATCTTCCCTGATGTCGCCAACGGGGAGACCCGACAGACGATTTCCGTTGCATCCTGCGCCGTTCCATCTACAAGGAGACCAGGCGCGAAGACTACACCGTGGAACCGCCAACCTGCGAAGACGCTTTCGAGGGTAGTTTCCGATGCTGCGAGAAGGATTTCGCGTGTGACGACGGTTATGCCCCTCTCCTCTGCGATCCCGTACGCCTCATGTCCTGCGCCAAACCCGCCATCGCCCGACTTCTTTTCTGCTGCCTGATCAGCCTTGTGTCCTGCAAGTTCAACTTTGTCTAACCGTGAGGTTTTCCAGATCCCGTAAAACCCTCAACGCAGGTTTATGGAGCCTCTACTCCAACGTTCCCTACACCTGACAAAACTTCAACAACGGGTTCTGGAGCATCTACGTCAACGCCCCCTCTGCCCACGACATCCCCACGTTACTCGACAAGGCCTATGAGAAGATGCACCACGCCATCGACGCCTTCACGAAGAAGGGTAGCGGCTGGGTCGTCGACGCCGTGACGGATCTCCGGATAAAGGTGAGGAATACGATCCCTTCTGCGCATCGTCCTACATTCCCCTCCCGGTACAGCTGAGGAAGAAGTATCAGTTCATCGTAAACGTGGAGAACAGGACGGACAACCGCTGCTTCCTGTACTCCGTGTTGGTGGCGACTCATTGCAGCTTCATAGTGGATCCTCAGCACTACACCCAGTGGATGGCTACCATCGACAACTCGATGCTTCGGTACCAGGTGAAGCTCAGTCAGATCGACAAGTTCGAAACCAAGAACAGTGGTCTTGCCATCAACGTCATCGCCTTCACCACGGAATTCGGGCTTCATCCCATCCGAGTCTGCAAGTCCGTGGTCGGTCGTCTGGTGATCGACTTGCTGTTTCTGGCCGAGGACAACGATGATGGCAGCCCCAATTTCCACTACTGCGCCTTGACGGCTTCTTCAAGCGGGACGGTATTCTGAAGCAACAAGAAATTCCACTACCGGAACTGCTTCTCGGGTTTCACCAGGGAAATCACCCTCCGCAAACATTACGCGGAGTGTTTTGCCCTGAACCCGAGCCAGCGGTTGCGATTCCCCAGACCCGGCGCAAACACCCTGAAGTTCAAGCACTTCAGTCGGCAAAACAAGCATCCGTGGGTGATCTACGCCGACTTCAAGTGCTTGCTCCAGTACGTGTCGAGGCCTCTACCTGCTCTGTCCACCAGTTCGATGACTCCCATCCACAAGCACGTTCCATGCAGCTACGGGTACGTCGTCGTCGGACCAAAAGGGGAAATCGTTAACGAGAAATTCCACTTCGGAATGGATGCGGTGGAGGACTTCATGAAGTCGGTCGATGAAGAGGCCCTGAAATACGCCGCCTTCATCGCCCATCCTAGACCTCTCGCCCTCACCGAAGAGGAAGAGGCTCGTTTCCTGCTGGCCCAGAACTGCTACTACTGCAGACAAGGTTTTTACCCGGGATTGTACACCTCACAGAAGAAGGCTCGAGAAGAAATGAAGGTCAGAGACCACGACCATTTCCCTCCCGGCAAGTACCGCGGTGCGGCTCACAACAAATGCAACTTATCAGCGAGGCATTCCAGCGTCATCCCCGTGGTCTTCCACAATTTGGAAGGCTACGACATGCATCTACTGGTGTCGGCTGCCGAGAAGCTTACTGGAAGTGTCAACGTCATCGCCAGGAATGCGGCGCGATTCCAGAGCATGTCGGTGAACCTGAAAACCCCCCACCCTCTCCCCAACGAACCCAAGAAGAATTTCGCCGTCATCCTCAGGTTCATCGACAGCCTGAACATCTTGGCTCGTCCCTGGCGACGCTCATCATGAACCTGAAGAATTCGAGTGGTACTTTCCCCATTCTTCGAGCTGGTCTCGTACGGTCTTCTCTACGCGAACTGTTTTTAACCCACTCCGCGTTGGACTTCAACCGCTTCCACCAACCTTCTATTACCCGAACCGACACGGACACCTTAACGAACCTGCTAACCCAGAAAGGTCACTACCCCTACGAGCACGTTACCGGGCTGGAAGTCTAACGGAGCTCCCACCAAGAGAAGCTTTCTATTCGAAGGTTAAAGAGGAGAGAATCGGTGAAGAGGAATATCGACATGTCCGGACTGTCTAGAACATGTTGGCCATCAAGCTCTTCGCCTTCCACCACGTCGTATACCAACTCACGGACGTTTACCTCCTCGCCGATGTCTTCGAGAACTTCCGGTCTTTCTACCTCCAGACTTATCGTATCGACCCCTGCTACTTCCTATCCGCACCCGGTTTCAGTTGGGGCACAGCATTGCGGCAAATGAAAGCTAAACTCGACCTCTTCACCCACGTAAACAAACATAATTTCGTAACTTCCGGTATCAGGGGCGGACTGTCCAATATCGCTCGTCACTATGCCTGAGGACGAAAATATACTATCCTACTACTAACGTGGCTTACTGAACTATGTTATTTCTAGTGTACAATTTTCACTGATAGCTTATTTCCAATTTTCCTTAATATTATTTACAGCGATTTGTGTATATATTTATTTCTCTATACTGTAGCATTGTGTTTTTCTACAATTCAACGCAGGTTACATCTTTAAAGTGATGCGGTAGCAGTTCTAATTATGATAAATGTATGCAGTTAGGATTATAGGAAAGGTGGCGAAATGTATATTCCACCTTACTCAGGAGATTAGCTACAAGTTTATCTGTGCTGTAGCTTCATACTTCAATTCTCTCCAAGTTACATCATTAATGTCATATATTGGCAGTTCTAAGTATGATTAATGTATGTATTTTAATTACGCTTGTTTGAAAAGATATATCTCCATCTTTCACCTAAGCATATATTATATCCATTTATCTTAATTAGAATGGCTAGTACTGCAGCAGTTACAGAAGTAACTTGTGGTAAATAGACACAACCTGCACATCACTACAACGCAGATGAACTGCTGAAGCTTAGCTCCTAATTACAATAAATCGTTTTAATTACCCATGTTGAAAAACATACAAATCCACTTGATATCTAAGCCGAATACATCAATTTATCTTAATTAGAACTGCTACTGCATCATTTTAAAGATGTAACTTAAGGTGAATTGTAGAAAAACGCAGTGCTACAGCATAGAGAAATAAGTATACACAAATTGCGAATAAATAATATTAATGAAAATTGGAAATAAGCCATCAGCGAAAATTATACACAAGAAATAACGTAGTTCAGTAAGCCACGTTGATACACTTACATTTAGTCGGAGTGGCATGACCCGGATTCGAACCGGCTACCCAGTTTGCTCCCAAACAATTGGATAGCGTCTTAATCGCTATGGCCACAGACTCCACTGGCATAAAAATAACTCACTAAACCCGTTATTAAGGTCACAACCGTGACCAAGACTCCATTCGACCGAATGTTCTTGGCCATAGGCAATGGAGAGGGAAAACAAATCATACACTCATAAGGCTCAATGAAGAAAAAATAAATATACACAAATCGCTGTAAATAATATTAAGGAAAATTGGAAATAAGCCATCAACATAAATTATACACTAGAAATAACGTAGTTCAGTAAGTTAAGTAAGTGTTAAAGATGTAAGGTGCGGTGAATTGAAGAAGAAAGCATGGGGCTACATCATAGACAAACAGTTGTAGCTTATCCCCTAATTTCGATAAACCATTCTAAGTACCCTTATTCGAAAATATATATCTCCATCTTTCATCTAAGCCTAATTACATCTTTTTATCTTAATTATAGTGGCTACTGCAGCAGTTTAAAGATGTAAAGTAAAGTAAATTGAAGAAAAATGCAGTGCTACAGCATAGAGAAACAGCCACAACTTAGCTCTTAATTACGAACGCACTACACTACATTATAAGGCTCTGACCTGGTGTTTGTTAGCTACTAGTCATTGCAAACGAACTCACGTTTTTGAGGAATATTTCAAATCTACCTTTATTTAATAAGTTTATTTTAAAATTACACTTGAATTTTGCCACTATTTTGATCGCCATTTGGATATCTCATCGTGTGGGGTCCTGGCAATTATTGAGAGTATTTTTCTTTTAATTCGGCAGACCTTAAAACCTAGCAGTCGACACCAAACTTACATACATTAGTGCGATTTTGATTTTTGTATTGTATAGCAGCCATTTTAAAACAAAAGACCTCCATGGTAGTTTTTTGGTCAGGTTTAAGGTGGCACCCCTTCCTAAAAGTTTTTCATAGGTGTGGGCATGAAGTACGCCAAAGATAGTATTATCCTCACAAAGGACAGTTTTTTTTGCTTACCCCTAGGACTATACGCTAATACAGAGTGAGACTGTGTTTGCACTTATTTCTAGTTTAATACTTCGCATTGTTCAGGCCAATTCGAAAAACGATCCAAGTGAGTTGAAATTTAGCATTTGTGAAGGTGATGTGCAAGCGGTCAGGAAAATGAGCATGACAGGTCCATCAGTTGAAAAAATGACAAAAACGCCTTATTTTCTGTAGAGAATTTTCAAAATACGTGCTGTTATTTTGTAAGTTGATTCACGATGATCTACCAGTCAGTTTTCCTACCGAAATGAAATGAACTTGGTCAGAGGACTCAGTGCCGCAATTAGCTTTTTTCTTTAGAGGGGTGCAAGGACATGATGCTGGACCCCAACACTCAACAAGTTTCCTCAACAAGTAAACATTTTTGGAGGCAAAGTTACTCCCAATCCCAACCAACCAAGAGTGAGTTTTGTACCTTTTGGACCCAGGACTCGTGAGCTTTGGGCTCCCTCTTTCCTTGGCCTGGGTACTTTGCACCCTTTGTACCATCCCTAATTCCAGCACTGTGAGGACTGGTCATTTGGCTTTAATCTATAATCGGCAGCTGTGAATATAATGCAGGGTTGGTTGAAACTTAAACGAATGCCGTTGAGCCTGTAATTAACTGCTAAGCTAAATTGTTAGAAAGATTGTTTAAGAAGTAATATTACCATTTTATCTCTATATTTGAATAGGTCATATTCTGCCACATTTCTCTCCAACCATCTGTACATTTACAGAACCTAAATTAAATTTCATAAAAAACGGTAGTCTACAGTCAACCCGCCAAGTTACCGATTACCATGCTAGGAACAACTCCAGTTTTTACACGTTATATTGTACAACCTAAATTTTCTAAGGAAAGAATTCAAATCCATTTACTGAGTAGTAAATTGTATACCTTAATTTGCCCACAGTAATGAAAGTATTAATATGATGTTAACGTTTAATAAACATTTGTTCAAGTGGTTAGTTGATCAAAACTCTACTCACTTGGAATGTACAGACAACATCATGATTTAACTGTGTTAAGATTTCTAATTTTAGTAAGCATGTCTAAATTTAAAAATGCTGTGTGATCCCTGGCTGATTCTTGTTTCTATTGCGTACCAAAAATATACATTATCTGAAATTTGTACCATTCCCTTCCTCCAGCGCTTGCTTCCTCTAGAGATTTCCGTTATAGGCCTACGGCCACCAGCTTGTAACACAGTGCACATGCTTGGGCTCCTCTATAAAAGAAGCCCGGTGGGCTAGGTTAGCATCTCTATTTCTCTGTAACTTCAGGTGGAGACCAGAGAGGGGAGGTAGGGTGGGTAACAAGTAATGTATTTTTTCGGTAGGCAATAGAAACAAGAATCATCTGGGGCATATCTGGCATTCTTAAGTTTCTACATGCCGTTCGAAAATATATATTACCTGAAATTTTTAGCATTACAGCAGACGTCAGGATTGAAAGCGGGTATCACCTAAACTATCACCCTAGGGTTACGAGCTGGCACTCAAAGAACCAAAAATTCCAGAACAGAGTGGGACAACCGGAACATATCTTTATTGAAGCAGGACAGTGCCAGAAGATAACGCCGGGGGAGGTTCGAGGCAGAAGGCAGGTGCAAACGGACCTAGGTGGGCAGAGACCTCTTAAAGCGGCTAAACTGAAGGAAAAATCGGTCGACGAAATAATGACTGTGGCAAGACGAAGGTCAGCAGGCGACAGAATAATGCAAAGGCTCGGTTGAGAGTATCGATAGTGGCCAGTGAATGCAGTGAAACAGAGCGTGGAGGTCAACGATGGAACTGCAGATTACTGGCAACAACAGCAGCGGCTGATGGCGGCAAGAAGCACGGACCATAGGAATGGTTACGTACTGTGCTGAAGCGGGGTCGACGATGCATATCAACGGCTAGCGACCGGAGTCAAAGGCATTGGAAATGAAAAGTGCGGATGACGACCGACCAACAGCACAGCGACAGCAAGGAAATGACCGGGATATACGAAGGTGAGTAGCCGGAATAGGTACAGTAGATAGTAAGAAATAACCATATGGAACGAACAATCGCTGACTATTGATATGTCGCGGTTGGCCACCTTCACGTCCGGCACGTCGTATAGAGTAATATGCTCAGAATTCTGCAATGCAGTGACAGACCAACCCTAAACTGGGCAACACATTGTCATCCGAGACGTGAGAGTATAGTAGAGGAAGACAGCCATAGAGACATTTCCTCCTGTGAGGACGCCTGCTGACTGAGTCGTTTTGTGTTCATATGGTAAACAGGTATCAACCAGCGAAACAAGACAAGGCGGAAGGTACACAGATGCAGCGACAGAGGGAACCTGCCTAACAGGAAACCCAGTGCGACCCAAGAGGCACGGCCAAGAAGGTCGGTGTGGGCCATGAAGAAGGTCGACAGTGCTGCTGGATGGGCCGGAAGGATTGGCAGTGTGTCTCGGTTCTCGGTTGTTGTTTTGAAGCCATAGAGGGCATGTAGTTCCGCACGTAAGGCCCACATGAGGAAAGCTTGGCGACAAATTGGGTGGATAGAGGGCTGTATGAAAGAACGCGTGTGTTGTCCTTGAGGTGATGAACCAGTTTCCGGGAAAAGGGAGTTCCCTAAATACCCAACAGGCCTGGACTATCAGTGGCCATCAGGATGAGCAGGATGACAAAGCTGATGGGGTAACAGGAGAACGAGCAAGAAGCATCTTTTTATCTGTACTGGTCTGCCCTAGAGGCCGCATTCTTGAGGAGGCCTTCATGGACCTAAGAAAACCCCTCGGGTGGGGGGGGGGGGTGAGGGGGAGAGAGAGAGAGTCCGGAATTGCAAAAAAACGGTTGACCATATTGAATAAAAGACATAGTTACCATCAGTGGCGTAGCTACAGGGTGGCAAGGGTGGCAGAATCCCATCGGCCCCTAGTCTCAGGGGGCCCCGAAAGAAAAAAAATTACTTAAAAAATTACGTAAGGATTTTACGTAGTTACACTAGTTATTTAATTTGATAAAACTGTATTTTGAAAATGAATTTCGAGCCTCTCAGTCCGTCCATCCCCTATCATTAAAAAAATATGGCGACGTATATATGGCGACGTATATGGCGACGTTTGGCCATATAAAAAACGTACGAGCTGAAGCCCACACTTTTTTCAAATTTTTTTTCAAAAAAAGTGATAATAGGGAACACTTGACTGGAGCATGAAAAAGTAGTCCCCATTTCGTTATTTAAAAAAATTATTAGACAAAAGTTTGGACTTTTTTAGCACGTGCGTTTTTTATGGGCCATATTAAGGAAAAGGGCCCCAAGAGCTAATTTGCCTCCGCCCCCATCTAACGTAGCTACGCCACTGGCTACCGTAACAAGAGTCGCACCGAACGGATTTACGAAAGGAATGACAGAAGATAGACATGATAAAGGAGAACCATCCAGTGACAAAAGACAGGTAGGAGACAAAATGGTTGGAGGTCAAGGAAACAAAAGTCAACACGGCAACAAATTCCAACAACAGAAACCGGAGACAACAAACAGATGACATGGAGTGTTGAGAAGAGCCCTAAGGAGTACCCTTGATGGTCCATCATGAGCTTGCCTTAGCTGCCGAGAAGGAAACAGTGACAACAGGTGGTAGTCGCAAGGCAGGAGCGTCTGATCAAAAAGAAGACCAAAGAAGGAGTGATCTGTGTGTGTCGCTGTTGGACTGCAGACTGCAAAGCACCTGGGCGCATATCTGGACAGTAGGCGAGAAGGAATGGTGCTAGGGGAAGGCCCCTTCTGAGAGTGTCGTTCATCATCTTTCCTTGGGTGGAGGACTCGTTCTGATAGAAAACCCCAGAAGCAGGGTAGAGAAGGGCCATAGTTAAGTGCGACAAGGCTTCTTGATGAAGTCGGGGCACATGATGGAGCCAGAGAACGCTGACCGTGTAAACTAAAGTAAAACTACCCAAAGCTTTAAAATATTGGTTGAGGTCCCAAGATATTTGGAGCAAAGCCATGTCCTGGCTGTACGTTGATTGTAGAAGCAACAGGTGCCGACCAGAGGGTAGGTGAAGGTCGTCCAGTGTGAGAAGTCAGGCGCAGTCCCGTTTTCCTAAGGCGAAGCGCTTGCTCAATGTGGCCAGAAGAAAGACGGGTCAGTTGAATTAATGACAGTGTGAAGTATCGTGGACAGGACAAGAGTGTGAAGGACAGAACGAAGGACCGACAATAGGGTGAACGACCAGTAGCCGGTCGAATGGAGAACGACAAACGGAGGGACAGGCTGACAAGGTAACAGGCTGCGCTGATAGAACTGCATCAAAACTGTCGGAAGAGGAACTCGAGGTATTATGAAGAGGGAGTTTAGGCAAACTTCAAACTACAGGCGACAAGTGGAACCCCGAGTTGTGGCCGAAAGCAGAGAAGGGGCGGGGGGTCATCTTCAGCTGGAAGTATGTTTCCGTTTTTTTTTTGGGGGGGGGGGG
>JAHWFP010129260.1:13973-37381 GCA_023313725.1 Lithobius niger | reverse complement strand
GACAGTAAACGACAGGCTCCGGTAGGTGGATGCGAGTGACGGTTGAAGAGCGAAGCATAACTTTTAGAGTTTGTGAACGAGATATGAGCTATTGGACAGCAGCTGAAATGAACACGGCTGAATGCAACTAGTGTGATGAAACAAAAGGTCAATGACGAACGTTTGCAGAAGCAAGATGAGCGAAAGAAGCAGTTGGTGAGGTTTGGTAGCCACACACCGATGACAGGGAGGGGCAGCCTTCAATATAGAAGTCATGGTGATAGCATTCAAAACTGTGCGTTCAAAGAGCTGGACAGAGACCACCTGCTGATGAACGATGGCATCCTTGACAGGGTGAGAGCATGCTAAGCGACCGAAGCCAACGAGCGACAGGGGTGACATGCACTGGTCATGAAGGCGCAAGGTCGAAACGACGCAAAGAGTAAATGCTAGACTAGGAGCAAGTGACTCCAAACTGGAGAGGTGGATGATTGGCGACAATAACGACAACTGACGGTAAGGATGACAAAACGCACCAGAGTGGCTAGCAGGAAAAACGGGCGTATATGGAGAGCTGGGGTGATGTTTCCAAGTGCCGTAATGGCAACAGAAGCATCTTCGAACAAACTACTGCGCATGAGCGAGAGCAGCTGAACCCCCGCGAGGGGGGCAGTGACCCGCAGCAAACCGCACGAAGTTCGTGGAGAGAGACGTTGTGCGCGTAGAGTGCTCCAGAAGGCAGGCAGCAGCCAACTGAAGCGTCGGAGACAAGCAGACTGTTGTAGAAGGAAGATAATGAAGATGGCTGGCTGGAAAGTCCAAATGCAATGAACTGCAGCGCCGAGCAGCAGAATTGGCGACAGTAGCTGAGCTGGGATTTGATGGAACAACTGAAGAGACACGTCGCGTTGTGTGGTGACATGGTAACAGGGGCAACATGTGTGGCGTTGTTTCGCACATCACTTTGTGCAGCGACACTGGGCTGAATGCGGGCAGGACATATGTTGCAGGAGAACACATGCTTGAGAAGCAGAAAAGGGGCGGCGACAGGATGTCGATGGTGATGGAGACGGCACACAGGTCGAGTAGGCGACCGATGCCCAGGTCTCAGTACATCCAAGCTTCATAGGACGTAGCTGAGAGGTGTAAAAAACAGGCAACAAGCCAAAGGCCATAAGTCAGAAAAAGGGTCTTGACAGCAACAGGTAGGAACTACAGGAGCTCACCGAGATGTTGTTGTAGTGGTCGCATTTGATAAGGAAGGCGGGCGACAAAGGGATGGCAAGACCAGACTTCGCACTGGTCGCCGGGAGAAGCATCGGTGACAACGCAGAGTGGAGATGTAAGAGCGACCGAAGAAACGGGAGACGAATCATCGAACAAGGTCCCGAAGCGAAAGACATCATGTCGGCTGCACCCATACGTTGCACGCAGAAAATCCTGGAGAAGCTTTCAGTTGAACAGAAGAAGCAAAGATGACCAGAGTCTCGATGGCGGCTAGAGAAAAAGAGATGCTAACCTAGCCCACTGGGTGTATTATACAGAGCAGTTCGCGCATACGCACTGGGTTACTAGCGGCCAAAGGCCTATAACTTTAATCTCTACAGGAAGCAAGCAGTGCAGGAAGGGAACACAAAAAAATTTCTCGGTTGACTGACGTTATCAGTCCAGCTCCTGTAGTTCCTGCCTGTTGCTGTCAAGACCCTTTTTCTGACTTATGGTTGCTGCCTGCCGCCAACGGTTTTTTACACCTTTCAGCTACGTCGTATGAAGCCATGGATGTACCGAGACCTGGTCATCTGTCGCCTAGTCGACCTGTGTGCCGTCTCCATCACCATCGACATCCTGTCGTCGCCCCTTTTCAGCACTGCAGGAAGGGAAAATGAATATTTCGAACGGCATATGGAAACTACAGTGTTACCTGATTTCCACAGCTGAGTTTGATTTTGTTATTCTTGTTTTCTTTTGATTGTTCTTTCATTTTATCTCATGCTTGACTTTGTAATATTATTTTAATGTTTATTTTTAAAAAAATGTTCTGATATAATCCTTTTTTCGGAAACAGTGTTTTGTTGTTCGTTTTCTGGTTTTTGTGGCCCTCTTCCACACGCGGGCATCTGCTCTTGTGGTGCGTGGGTTTCTCACTTTTGTAAATTGAATCTAAATAAACTTAAACTCAAGTGTTTAGCCATTCTGGTGTCTTGAAGTACACACACTGTAAAAAAAGCAGTAGCTTACTTAACTCTAACTTACTCTAAACTTAACTCTAAGCTTGCCGATGTCTTGACGTACATAACACAGTCAAAAAGCAGGAGCTTACTTGATAAGGGTGGTCTGGGGTAGGCATCGACAATATTGGGTGGTCGGTCGACAGTCATAGCCTCTTCTGATGATCCCCAGTGGTTCGCAGGTTTCACAATCAGAGTGATGTTGGCTCGGGAGCGGCCAGCGACACACATGTACGAGCCGCTGTCGCTGACGTCCAGGGAGCGGATACGTAAAGCTCCATTCCTTGACACTTTGATCCGACCCGTGAGCTACATAGGACAAAAAAAACAAATGGTGATACATACTGGACTGTTCGGTTTATAATTGTTCGTTGTCACCGAATTAAAGTAACTTTCTCGTAATTATGCCATAAATTGTACTAAATAACCAGTAATTTAGCAATTTAGTACTTACTGAAGTAATAAACTACTAGATCAGTTTCAGTTCTATTAAAATTTGAGAGTTTATCATATCATTGTTTATATTTGCTTGTTAGGTTTTTATAAACAATGACCAATAACAACACTCAAATTTAAAAACAGCGAAGAATTGATGTGACTATTTGTAAATATGAAGACGGTGTGGCAATATTCTTCTAAAAAAACAAAGAAACATTCTTTTAACAAAATCACCCGTACTACTGGTTATATATGGTTTATCATGTAACAGTATACGTTACTAAATGTACAGAAGGTACTGATAACTAGCTGGAGGCAACGCTATATATGCACAGATAGTGTTGGATGTACAGTTTGTTGATTTATATTTTGAAACATTTCAACTTCGTTCAGCTAAGGAGTTTACGGACTTAAACAATTGTTGGGAACATTACACGATGACCATGCACGAAAAGTGAAAAAATAAATAAAAGAATATCCATCATTTACTACAGTTTCCAACCGGGTGTTTGTTCATTTAACGATTGTTGCATTAAATCGTTCCTAAGTTTGACTTCTCAGTAAGTTATGGAATTTAACGGAATGTTAAACTAATTTGGCTTAAAAAGAAACCATCTAGGCAGCTTTCAAGAACAAAAATCCTTGGGTGCTTTGATGGGATCATGTCAGGGTTTCAGCTTTCATTACCAAAATCATGAAAATGCCAATTTTGCAATTTTGGCTAAGTAACTGGTTCACAAATTAGCCAAACTGGCAATGTCCCAAGTATGGTTCTAGCCTTTTTCGTGAAAAAATCATCTTTTTAAGGCTCCTTCACTTTTTATCCAAAAAGACTGTTGGTACAAAATCACCGGGACCTTAATAGTGCACACACTTCTGTGGAAGTACTCATGTTACGAGTCCTTTCAGAAGGCCATCTGAGAGAGAAGTTAAATTGGAAATAAGTCATTTGTAGTGTGTGATTTTCACTGATGACTTATTTCACAAACTACAAATAACTATTTTTAGCCATCTTTAAAGGTGACCTGGTTTCGAAACGGTAAACCGGTCTGTCACCAGATCACTACCATATTCCCTTTACCTATATGGCCACTTGTCCACTGGCATAATGATAACGCACTGAACCCGTTATCAAGGTCACAATGGCCTCCATTCAACAGAATGCGCTCGGTTATAGGCAATGGAGAAGGAATGAGTGTATATTTGCTTTGATCTCCTTCTCCATTGCCTTTGACCGGGCACATTCGGTCGAATGAAGTCCTGGACATGGTTGTGACATTGATAACGGGTTCAATGTGTTATCCTTCTGCCAGTGAATTAAGTGGCCAAATCGGTAAAGGCAGTATTTTGTTAGTGATATGCTGTGGACTGGTTTTATGTTTCGAATCTGGGCCACATCACTTGAATGAAATGCCTAATGGTGGCTTACTGTTCTACATTATTTGTAGTGTATGATTTTCACTAAGGCGTATTTCCAAAATAATAACTTTTTATTATTTTCAGCGATTTAAGTCTACTTATTCATGGAGAGAAGCTACAGATCTCCCTTCTTGTCTCCAGGCCAGCTCTTCCGACATCACCAGAGTCATATTTCATCAAAGCAACGCTAGAAGGTGTTATATTCTCAGCCCGCACAAGAGCTGGCATGCAGTCGGGAGGTGAAAACTGCAATTTCTAACACTGTCGTCCTTACCTTGAAGAAACGAAACTTCCTTCTGCACCAGTCATTTTAACGCTGCTGCTTTCTGGATGGGGTGTGCTTGGATCAATCACAGCACTACTTACATTTTTCACACGCATTTATTAGAGTAAAACCAATACAGCGTAATTTTACTCTAAGTTGTCCGTAAAAGACCGATCAGTCGTTGGTCAACTGGCATATGAGGTGGCCAACGACTGGAGATGGAACATATGGGATAATGTTAACTTGGACAATCGAGAATAAGGGTCTATGCAGTCCTCCTTTAAACCATACTGATAGTACCAAAGCTATCAAAGAAACTCTGCATCTTTGCAAACAAAATTTAATCAACGTAATGCATTGAATACGGAGTCATTTTCAACATGGCACTTACGGTTGTACAACTAGGACGATATACGTATGATTAGAACAACCAACAAATTGTTGTCGTGCGGTAGATTTATTCTTTTTATTTACACATTAGTTGTTTTTATAAATAGACACAAATCGCTTTAAATAATATTAGGGAACATTGGAAATTAGTTAACAGCGAACCACCCTATACACTAGAAATAACGTAGTTCAGTAAGCCACCTTTATGCACTTACGTTTCGACGGAGTTGCATGACCCAGATTCGAACCAGCAACCCAGTTCGCCCCCAGATCACCTGCATAGCGCCTTAATCGCTATGGCCACATCCTTCACTGTATAATTTTCGCTGTTGGCTAATTTCCAATAATTTTCCTTAGTTGTTTTTTTTTTACTTGGTACAAGCCCATTGTGCTTCACTGACACTATGAATAAGTGTTGGATTTGGTGTTCTATTACCCTGAACCTATTTGATTTTTGCAGCATTTGATTTCAGGTGATCCGATCACAGTAAATTATTGATAAACATTCATAATTTAGAACGAGTATACAGACGGCAACCTGTATGATCCGGTATTAACGCTTTATGAAATAGGCCCACAGCAAAATGAAAAGGTGACCTAGGGATCATGCGTGATGCCGTAGTTGGGCTGTAGAAGATTGCTGATCTGGATACAAGTTTCATGGATGATTAGCCAAAACGCTGACTTAAAAAATGCCTAGCTTAACCACACTGGATCACTTGTAATTTGACTTACTGTGATGGAGCTGTGATCTTTCATCCATCGGATTCTCGATCGATTGAACTTGCCTACTGGACACTTGACCGTTAGATGGGTTCCGACTAAGAGATAAGCTTTACCACCGACTTTAAGGGAGACTCGTCGACGAGGACCACTTTGGAGGTAAGTCTGTTTGGTGAAATAGATGCGAGGGGATTCATTCTCGACACACGGGCCAACGTTGCACGCCTTGGAGGTGACAGGGCGGCCGGAGGAACAGTGAGATGGGCTTTTATCCACCGTTTGGCCAAGCGCTAGCACCTGCAAATAGAAAATAAATGCACAAGTTGTACCAGAAGAAAATGAAGAACAAAGACTTCTAGTGGCAGCCTCAGAAATTTTAATGAGGAGGGGGAGGAACAAAGAAATTAGAATTTAAAATGGAGAACGATAAATTCAGCTAAGGGTCTAATAAAGAGCGTGGAACTTAAAGTGCTTGCTTGTGCTGAATTAATTTGGGACAATGTGAAAATGTACCCACGGCCTTTATGGCCTGGAGTTGTTTATCTCCGTATGGGAGCCTCCTACCTCGCACATTACATACGCAGACAAGACAAAGTTAAAGGCCTGCGTTGAGTCTAACGTAATAAGTTCGCACGCTTGTGTCCTGAAACAAAAGTGGTGGGATTCATGGGGTGCACACCTATCGGCATGTGGCGCCACCAGTCAGGTAAGCAGCACAGGTGGTGGGAGAAAGATTTTATTCGGGCTTCAGGACGAAGGCGTGATGGTAAAATTGCATAAATAAAAAGTTAAGTATTTTACGATACCTGTAAAAACCGCATTGAATCACTTCTATATAAATACCTTTGTAGTGCACTGTGCAATATAATGGCTGACACCTTTAGTTGTGGCCAAAATGTGGTATCATCAAAGCTGCTGGCACTCACGCCCCAACAAAGCCTTACCAAGCATTTTCATTAGGTTAAAGTGAAGGAAACTGGTTCAGTAGACATTAAACTTTTTTTTTTAACTTTGGCGGTAGACACACTTTTTGTTTCATAGGACATACACCATGCAACTAGACAAGATAACTTAGTCTGGTACAAACAGCGAGTTTCACTGGGATCCCGGCGTAATCATGGTCATTTAACTAGGGTTAAGTGCATTCATTTATTTGCTGTATGATAAACCAATATAGTTCACCAAAGTAAACAAATATGAAACAAACCTTTTCGTTGTCTTTAAACTTACCAGTTTATCTCTGAAATGTATAGATCGGTGGTGCCCAAGCAGTCTGACATTTAAATCCATGGTAAAATAGTACCGTAATCCCACTGCACAAAAATAACACCTTTTACAATGTTTTTAGTTGAGTCTTCTTCACGTTAATGATAAAACGGTACTTTATGATACTTTTATGTTTGCTTTTGAATGTCTTCGATGAACGACTTTGGTTCACCTTGCTTTGATGAAAGGAAGAGGGGAAGATGCTGTTGAAAGCATCCGGAAGAAAGTTTTTAGCTTATTGTGAGCTCTTCTGTTATTGTCCACAGTGGTTATTACGTAAATTTAATTAAATTATCAAATACTGCGATTGGCAAAACAGAAATGTTTCCCAGTGCTCAGGGCCACCCAAAAGTCATGATATCACAGACATTTGCCCTAAAGTCAGAAAGAAAGAAGGCCTAGATCACTCAAATCACTAGTTGGAAGCGTTTGCCATTTCCTTTGCCGTCGGGCTATAGCATTTCACAAGAGGCACGAATTGTGTCATTCTTGGCCTCATGTGAATTTTCTAAATGTAACCAAGACCAAGAGCAGTTGAAGACGAGACGAGACCAGACTGATGGTCAGAGGTCTCGTTTGGGTTCAACTCTCTTTTTCCTGCCCTAAATAAAAAAAAAACTGTTATTATTGTTATTTACTCAGCTTCCAAAACGATATGTTTTCTGAAAACGATATGCCTACGTTATTATCACCTTCCTCGTTCACCTTCACGTTTATTTTCACTACTAACAGTTTGTATTTTTCTTCTTAATATACTGTGAATTCCAATTCTCTGTTGACTCAACTGTGGTAAACAAGAACGTATGGTAACGTTTGCGTGGCTTACTACCTGGCAACTGGGGCGTCTCATGCAATCGGAACTAAGACCACAACTAGGGTAACAGGTTGCAGTCTTGGTGAGACTTGGCTTCCCTTGTCTCGCTGAGACTGAGACGAATGTTAAGTCTCAGCTGACAAGACAAGATTGAGACCTCAATGGTTAATATCGAGATGAGGCCGAGACTGAAGGAAGTCTCGCGGGAAACACTGGAAGGCTACGAAAATCATCGATGATTTGCTACTGCAGCAGAGTACGAGACTAATACAAGAGATAAGTGCTGTACGCATATATAATAAAGGCTTCATTGTAACTTATCTTATAATATAGGCACCAACGAACAATATGAAAACTACATCAAACCTCTGTGTTGGGAAAACTGGTGACGGTTTTCTGTTCAACTATTTTCTTCATTGAGAGAGCACTAGTATTTGTGTGGACAAGTTTGGGGTCAGCCACGATAACTTGAAGTTATTATTTTTCTTTTGAACAGCCCTTAGTAAGAAGCCCTTTGATTTCAGAGACTACTTGGAGCTCCCAACCAGTCCAAACCCATCCGCACCTATTCCAATGTCACTACTTCCTCCGCATCACTCTAAGAAATCGTAAAATTTAATCCGGGCTTCATTTCCATTTCTGGGGCAAAAAGGTGGTAGACGGGCTCACACTTGCGTTTGTGCGTTGAAATTCTCATGGGTAGCCCCAGTGGATAACCGGGGAGAGATGTGGGAGTGGGGAACAGAAAATGGGTAAGTGCCCCTCTCCCCCCCCCCAAAAAAAACCCCAAAGTTAAGAGTAAAATTGACAAAAGTAGACAAATAAGGCACTTATGCTTCTGAAAAAGTTCTGAAACTTGGCTTTTTAAACAGTTCATTGGCACTAAAACCACTGAAAAAAGTTGTTTTACAGGGTATAAGGGACGTAAAGCACTTTCCCTACCTCTCTAGACCTCTTAACTGAAATTATCAGACCTCATTTCTAATTCTTTTTTTTTTTTTGCCCCCATCCCCCTCTTTTTCTCCCCCATAACAAAATTCTTAGTTCATGGGTGTGGCAATAAGTGGTGCAGATTACAGTGAACAATCACATAAAATAGTTAAGCTTGCCTGTTGACACTGGAGCTTGCGCGACTTGTATCCCCCGCCGCACGTTTTGGAACACTTGGTCCATGGTCCAGGTTCCCAACGCGGTGGGCAGTCGAAAACATTGCAGAACTGTTGGGCTCTTGGTGGTGGTTGAGTGCACACGGTGTTGGGAACGACTAAAGTGTTGCCACCTCTCGTCACTTCGTGCACACATTGAACTTGTCGAGTTTGTAGTCCGCCACCACAGGGCTTGGAGCACGTGGAAAATTCCGACACGTTCCACCTAGAGGTGACAAAAAAAGAGGGGTATTATTGTGACGAATTTCAAGGTTTCTCTGTGGAAGTAAGGAACATTTTAGGATAAGGTAAAGTAACTACTTTTTTTTTAAAGTACTTAAAAGGTACTCTAAACTAACTTTTTTTTCAAAGGTACAATGTGCTAAAATGTTGATTTAAATGTCCGACATTGATGTTGAAAAAATGTTGGCCAATATCTGGTTTTTTTATCACTAGTGGTCTGATGACTAAGGAAATAAGGTGAAAGTAAGTCACATTCTTCATGGACACGAAAATAATTATGAGGATTCACAAATAAACCTACATTTCTGTAGGGCTAAAATTGTCTTCATAATTGAATGTGGACCCATTTAATGTTACGAAATAATGCAGTAAAATTTTGGATTTCCCACATTTTAAGTCTGCTGCCTAAAACCTATGCCGCATTCAATGCAGTGAAAAAAAGGTTCGCGTCCACAGCCAACATCAGTGACTTTCTACTTATATTTTTTGAAAATAATCAGATAAATCTTCCCGATACTTAATTTTTTTAAATAAACATTATGACAAAGAGTAGTACGTATCTTTAAAAGGAGTCACACGTTTACATTTTCTTGACACTCAAAACATAAAAGATTACGCATAATAGAACTCCACAAGTTATCTTGTTTTACATGCAATGTGTGCGCACGAGCTGGCAGCAAACACTAAGAACTAGAAGATCAAGTGACTAGATTGTCATACTTTAAAGTATAAAATAAAAAAAAAAATCAGTGTACAGTTACCTAATTTGTTTACACCACAGAAAGAAAGGAACCAAAACTAGTTTGAGGCTACAAGGCGGCAAGATCCTTAATAAAAATGCAAGGGCGCCTGCACATTGGGGAACTTGGGGCACGTGTCCCTTCCTGTTTTGGGGGATGTCACTTCAGATAAACTTGTGAGTAAAAAACCATTTTAAAAAAGGCCAATCGAGGAATACCATGCTAATTCGATGGTTCTAAGCTCAATATGGACTGGTGCATTACTAGTTCTTTTTTAAAACAACATTTTTTTTAGACCTCTGAATGCCAAGGTCAAAAAAATATTACCTGACTTTAATTACATCTTCCATTGAAATAATTGCTCTTTGCCCTTCTTTTCAGTGCTGTTTGCTCTTCTATCCGATGGTGGCCCTACCCCTTTTTTAAAGAATGCAGGCCCCTACATAAGTACAGCATACTGTCTTTAAAAGCATGTGATCGCGTTGGGGTACAATCAATAAAAAAATGTAGACTGAACTTCTCAACGAGCTAGTTGTAATTGGTTCCATGCTCAGTATTTCATCCTGTACACCTAGACTCCCTCAGGAGGTTTTCAAAAAGATGATGATTACATGAAATTTTTGACCAGGCCGTAGGCACCCTGTTGTAGATTATTGGCGGTGTTGCTCTGGATGAATGCGGTTCTATTGCCAGTTTGGTGCAGGAAATGTTTTCTGTGCATAGAATGATGGCGTGCTTTCGATTTGGTGTGTGGCCACTGATGGTGTTAAATTGATCAATGTTGTACACGACATTGATCAATTACAGCCTCAACAGAAAGGATATTTGGTGTCTCAGATATAGTATAGTGGGCATTGTTGGCATGGAATTTTGTCAACACTTATACTCATCATGCCACAATTTCCCAATATTTCATTTTGGAAAAGATTCAAGGTATGACACTTTTGCCATAGTGTCAGCTACTCAAATTGAAGAAGTCATTTTCGATCCTAACAATATTCACCCCAACATACATTTCAATCACGAATTGGAAAACGATCAGCAGCAATTTAGTTTTCTAGATATAACCATCACTTTACAGGACTACTGCCTCATGATACAAATTTTCACAAACATTTATTTACACAAGGTAAAGGGTAAATGAAGCGAGCCGTCGCATTAAAGTTTGGCCTTGTGAAAATACACAATACACTAGTCTGAGAAAGAAAGAAAAGACTACTGCCCCGACTGAGACTCGAACCCAGGACATCCCGTTTACTTTAACGCAGACTGCTTGCTTCATTTACCTTGTGATTCATTTCTTTATTTACTACTTGCATTATTTCTAGTGTGGAGGCCAAGTAGTAAAGTTGCTTTCCCTCCTTGTATGTTTGTTTGTGATCTTTAGGTCACCACTGAGAAAGATTGAACAGCTATTTAGCTTGGCTGGAGCCTGTAGCCAGTACCCGCCCCGGTAGCACAGTGGTTAGAGCACCCGGCTAGTAAACGGGATGTCCTGGGTTCGAGTCCCAGTCGGGGCAGTAGTCTTTTCTTTCTTTCTCAGACTAGTGTATTGTGTATCCTCACAAGGCCAGTCTTTAATGCAGACTGCTTGCTTCATTTACAAAGTTGATTTTGATGCTTAAAGTGGCACTATTACCGATCAACTGGGTCTAGATAATTGAGCATTGCTAGCATGCTTACTTGAGGTGCATGCTGGGATCGAAAACTAGTGACAGCAACCGACGCCTTAAGAAAGGAAAAGGTGATTTGCTAAAAGGTTGAATGCACAGAAAAAAAAACCCACCAAATAGCTTAATTTCAGGGGCAATCACCCATTAGGATCGAACCTTCCCACTGTAGAAGTGTGAAGATGTGATACAGGTTCACACGCTCACGATTCATAAATGTAGCAGCATCATGTGGTTACGATCTAGGGTGGCAATGTCAAAGAAGGATGGGCCAACTGAACGTTTGAGCAGGTGATAGTGCAAACATCACGTGGCAAGTAAAGCGTTGTTTTTCACTGCTTTGAGTTTATAAACACGCACTTACTGCCTTTAAAACATAGACCAGGATACAGTTACGAACTAAACAAATATAATTGTAAAAAAGGGCAAGAAAAAATAAAAAAAATAAATAGCAACCTATTATTTTTCAAGCAATGCTTTCAGAAATGTAATTCATGCACATATGGATACTTACAGCTTTGCTTCTACTAATTTACTTATGAAAATGAATGCATATTTCTCTTATACCAACAATAACAAAGTGATGATTTATACCTGGGAGGACATGGTTGGTCGTTACAGGTTTGCGTGATGATGTCAGGCTTCTTGGTGATATCGCATAAGTAGGGGCTAACTACAGTCTGGTCACCGTCGCGGATACACTGGATAATGGTCTCGCGGACCCCTAAGACACAAAAACATAACATTTAAATTGTATTCCATATTTTCTGTTTACCCATAGTTCATTTCACATAGTGAAAAGGTAGAAAAGCAAAACCCAATAAATCCTTTAAATGAAAAAAAAAAAAAAAAAAAAAAAAAGACAACAACACCAAACGTAGGATATCTCCAGTTATTTTACACAATGCTTAGTAGAAAAGCGAGAAAATGCTTCTGGAAACTACAACATTTATTTGGAAACCCATTCCAATTCATAATGGCACGTGAAATAACAGACCACACTAGGAACTTTTCTGCATTGGTGTCTTTTGACCTTTTATTATGACCATGTCTGCCAACAAAATCAGGACTAAAGCAGTACCCAATTTGGCCGTGTACAGCCGTTACCTTGTTAGGCATTGAAAAAAATGTTGCAATCTGTGTTTAATCTACTGTTGAACTGTTACTCCACGACGTTACAAATTTCTCTGCTGCCATTTTCACTGATCATTCTTGAACTCATTCAGGGTAGTCAGATAGATTTTTTGGTTGAATACAGCATTGCTGTAATCTTTGACTTCGTCACATCACATACAGTATTTAAATTGCCCTCACCTTAATATCGTGAGGTGCAGTTTTACCATTGCGTATCTATTTTACTAGTGTTAAAAGGTGATAATGGACTTGATTACCATGGTAACGTTACGATGCCCTGTCATCTGTGTGATATTTGGCTCCATGCAGAAACTTACCTGTTTGCCGTTTTCAATTTAAAAAAAATTAATACGTAGTATAGCGCTGTTACCATGCTAACTGACTATGTGATTGAAATGTCATTGGGTCTGAAGCCATCTAATGTGCCTTTATCATCTTTCTGGTACCACTTGTTAGTTTCATTCCACGTGAATTATTCAGATTACGATCACAGATGATACACAACGTTCCAATTCTTTGAGCCTTTATAAGTGCTTTCGTTATGAGCACTATGGCCAATTCAAGCTTTCATTTTCATATTTATTTACTCTAGTCTGACCCAGGGCTATAACTATGGGTGGGGGTGACAGGGGCAAGCACCCTAGGTGTAGCATTAAGGTGTAGCTAAAAGTGAGAATTTCATCCTAAATCTAATGTTGTTAGCTAGCTTACATTGGAAGTGAAACTTGGCCGTTTTGTAGTGCTTGAATCTCACACAAGATTATTGTATCGTATCAAAAACCAAAACTGGTAAAAGGGGCTGCCAATTTCCGAATGGTTCAGCACTTCAAAGGAGTGATATCAACACACCAAAACATTCGCCAAGTTAATTGCACCACTTAATAGTTCAAAGGTTAAATGAAAACTAGAACATTGCTTCTTTCGGTAGCAATGTTCAAGTGTTCATTTAATGTCGAAAGTATTATTCGGTGCGATTAAGTTGGCGAATGTTTTGGTGTGTTGATATCATTCCTTTGAAGTGCCGAACCATTCGGAACTTGGCGGCCCCTTTTACCAGTTTTGGTTTTTGATATGATATCAGTCCTTTTTTTTTTTTTTAATTGTGTATTAGACTCAACTTCATTACCGTGCAGATGTGTAATAAGGTGCCACATCAACAAGAAATTGGTTTTCAACACTTTGCTACTACGTTTACCCTAGAGGCCGAACCATTCTCAACTTAGTCACGTCTGTATAGGTTTTTGGTTTGGTTTTAATTTTGTTGTCATATGTTTTATTTCGTTAATTTTGGTGTGTTGATATCACTCCTTTGAAGGGCCGAAGCACTCTCAACTTGGTAGCTTCTTCACCAGTTTTGGGCTTTGTTTTTTTTACTTTGTTTTTTAGAGTTGGTTTATTTTTCGTGAATTGGACGTGAAAACAATTGCTTTGGCAACATTTTTAGATTTACCATGATACACTAGTGTGTGTCTAGGCACGCATGTCAGTATACACGTTGTCATTGTCCGAACTTTGGCCAGCCAATGAGAGACGATGCTGACAATACTAACAATAGTATTCGTACTTACGTGCCCTCCCACCCCATCCCCTTTAGACCCCTAGGATCCAAACCATAAAGGGTATGCAGTTCGTATCGTACTGCAGCCATTCCTCCAATTTCATAGCTAGAAACCTTCCCATTATCTCGGTATCGATGAATAATCACCCTATGGAAATTAAAAGGGGGATGAGTGGACTAGAATGAGCAAGCTAGCTAGTAACACATTTGCAACGTTATTGAGGATGAAATTTTGCATTGAAAGCAGCTTAGCTGGTATTCCTACACGAGTTAATTTTTGTCAGGTGGGTCATTGCTCTTGATTTCAACACAATTTAAGCTTTCGTACCCTATTATCATCTTTATTGAAGTAGCTGAAATGTGCCCAAGTCTGCTTCAGGATACTCTGACGCTATGGCCTCAGCTACAATGGTTTACAGCCTCGACAAATGAATTGATATGGTGTTTGTTGTGATGATTGTTGCCTAACTTGGCGTGACACACTAGCGTATGTCTAGATTTAAGCTGGCTCTGTTTAAAGTGACAGTACAGTCATATAAATGCACTCATTGGTCATGCAACCAGATTTGGATTTTAATCATGTCACATCTTATTTCTGCAGTTGCGGCAATTCTAGTTAGGAAAGCAACTAAGTGCGTTTTACAGAAATCAAGAATTTGGCACCTTGCCACACTTTGTTTCGTGTATCCGATGTTCCGTAGCACTGCAAAATGTTTTATTGATGATGACACAGCAATATAATAGTACTCATTCAATCAATTGTAAACCGGGGATAATCAATGCTGACTGAACAAGGACGATAATCGCATTTGAATCACCTATTTTTTTTTTATTATAGTTAGTGTGAAATGCATATCCATCGGGGGGAAAAAAAGATTGCAAATCACGCCCCGTAAGGAAAATGCAGATCTGAACCTCCAGATCTGGCCATTACTGGACTGCCAGATATGGTCCGTACCCAATTAGTCCACAGTTAGTCAGACATGGTTATGTGCAATCTGTCTATATGTGATCAGAGCCAGTCAGACGTGGTCAGATCTGGTCTTTTAGCCAGACGCCATCAGAACTAGATAGTATGATTATGTCTGGCCAGATCTGCTCATTACCAAAATTGCCCAATTGGCCTAAAAATATGCAACACACAAAAACCATGTTTCGGAGATAAAATCCACTCCGTTCTCAAGTGAAAAATTTGACTTGAGAAAAGGCAACAGTCCTCTTTACCAACAAACAACTAAGAGGCCAGAGACAACCTGGAAACTTTAGCTATTTTATCAAATCAACCACCAGTGAACAACCGTATTATGCTAGAATACAAACATATTAAGTAGTATGTTCACATCAAACACATATTGTGTCTATCGAAGTTCAAAGCCTAACCTCCCAACCCCTCTCCCTAACATCATCTTGGGTGCTGTAACAAACCTGCCTATTTCTTACCAGCACTATCAGGAAAAAGATCGTTTGGCTTTGGTTTCCTTATTCCTTCTTCTGTTTTGGCCAGAGAAGCATAGGTTCTTGTTTATTTTGTTGAAAAGTCATTATGTGTTGCCATTACCATCGTTATTTTTTTTGTGTGATTATGTACGAAGTTTTGATGTAGATTTTCTCATTTGAGAATGGAGTGCATTTTATCCCCGAAACCTCGTATTTTGTGCATGTTGCATATATTTAGGCCACTTTTTCCATTAAAGACATTCCATTGCTTAATCGTAATAAAATATGGAATTTTCAGCAGGACAACATGACAAAGTTGTCTCTTTATCCATTTTGGGAATACCGTAATTTATGCTCAATTCCCGAATATGCTAGTTCGAAGAAATTTGCCGATGACATCAACCAACATTTGCAAGTCATCACTGATCAAATCTCACGAAACCTTCAAATGGTACGTGATAGTTTATATGCTTAGTCTATTGTCTGGCATTTTCCCAGCACCAACTAACTCAAATGCAAGTTTTGCTTTTTGCTAGTTTTGCTTTTTGTGTTTTATGGTTTTTTTCTCCCTCACCTGCTTTTTTTTTATTAATTGTTCTTTAACTTTTCCTTGGGCAGGTGTCAGTGGTCAATCATGACTCTTCCTGTTCCCTTTGCCTGCTCTGGTGCATAAAATGCTTTTATATTTACATTATAATAAACATTGGAATTTCAAATTTGGGCTATAATTGTATGTTGTCTTATGCTGCATTGTCATAGTTGGAAACGTTTCAAGAGTTGGGAGTTTAGCTTTTATAGGACCTTAAATTCACCATGTATTGTAATCATATTGTTAACACTGCACACAATAACTATGATCAACAATTTTTACAGTCTATTAAAAACACCTTATCTGGGTCTTTTAGATGTACATGAAACCATTATTGATAAACGCTAGCCCAGTGTAGTCTGTTTATCTAATGAAAGACACTGAATCTACTGAGAGTGTTCAGCAGTTTCCCAATATAAGTTACAGACTGAAGTGAACACCCCACACGTGAGACTTGGCTGACTTGGTGTAGATTTTATCAGTCTACAGTGGTAAAGGCAGATTTTCACATTACCTTCATGCTACTACATGGCGATTTGGGCTGGAGGTACAGATAGCACCAGCAGCCATTCCCTCAAAATAAACAGTGTATTCATGTAGACTAGACTGTCATATTGCTTTTTAAACCACGCTGTGTGCTTTTGGAACACGTTGCCGGAGTATATATTGGGTACTCGCTTAGCTTTAAAGACAAATTGTGTACGTGTAAATTTTATCAAAACTTTTTTATCATTATTACATTTTTTTCTTGTCTTACATTTTTCTATGTCCCTTTTATATTTGCTGTATATTGTTCATGTATTTTTTACATTTTTATTTATTTATTATTATTTTTTTGTTGTAGCTGGGAAACAAGATAGTGGCAAAGATTTGCCCTTTTGGTTGCAATCTATATAACTAAAATCGTAATTTTTGTTTGTTTATTTGTTTGTGTGAGAGTCCACAGTGGGAATCGTGATAATCCCAATTCTATTGAAGTCCGCACTGGGAATCTCGATAATCTTTATTCTACTTAAGTCCGTAGTGGAAATCTCGGAGGCTAGGGCGATGGGCGACTGGCAACGGTGGTGTTTAATTTGATTTGTAAGGACCTTTAACACTAATTGGCAGATGTAGTGACGTCACAGTATTTTCATGTAAACAGGAAATCACAACAATGCTCTACAAAACCGGCCATAAACGGGGGCACTCTAGTTCCCTTAAAAGGTGAGATATATCTTATCTTACCAGATTGCGACATCACCTTAGTTATAAACAGAATCCATTAAACTAACCCGCAATTAAGTATAATAATCTCTAACCAGCATGCAACTACATCTTTACCTAACATATTATTATAGAAAATGAGCTCTACTTTGCCCTTACCTCCTAGGCATGATGCACTGCAAGGGGTGAAACCTGTTTGCCGCCACGAGTACGACGCTTTGGCTTTAGGATCTTCGACGTAGTTGGCACTGCTATCCATCTGGTTCATAGCACAAGGACGTGCTACACATCGCTCTACTTCCGCGGGCTTGGTGCCTAAAAATAATACATATCACTCAAAATCAAACAACGTTTGGTTAAGAACACAGCCATTAAACTGTCAGTCCTCAAAACCGGTAAGAAATTAGTGTATATCAACGTTAGTACATGAAAGTTATTAGCAAACTACGTAGGAGTGCTATGTCGTGGTTTACCTTGACTCACGTCAACAACAATCAGCACACTACCAATAGTAACAAATCTATCTTTTCAGGCTCGACCCCGTATTCGCTGCCTTCATAGCTCGGTGATCAAAAAACCTATCATGAAGATTGGAGACTGAGGTTCGATTTCCAGTTGATGTATTTTTTCTAACATGGGCTCCTCATAACAGTATTTTATAGTTAAAAAAAAATTCAGGCATTTATAAGTTTGGTCGAGTTCTTAAAAGAATAATTCGTAGCAACTTCTTTGTGTCATACATTTTTAAAATTTGGTCATAAACTTTGTAAGTGGAGGGGGGGGGGGGAACCAATTTTAGACCAAAACAGTAATAATAACCACTGTTGAAATGATCCAGAAAAGTAAAACTGCAACAAGGTTATGACACTACGTTCAAAATGGAAAACAGCTTTCTGCCTCTGTAGTGACTGTGACAGACTCATGAATTAGCTAGCTTTGCAACACGATGTGGTTGCTAATCTATGGCACTGTAGGGTATTGAAATTCATATAAACGAACCAATCAACACAGTGCATTTGAAAACAATAAAAGCTTTCTGGCAACATGTTGGAGAAACGCCACCTCCAACTCGCTCAGCAGAA
This sequence comes from Lithobius niger, assembly GCA_023313725.1. Classification (NCBI taxonomy): domain Eukaryota; kingdom Metazoa; phylum Arthropoda; class Chilopoda; order Lithobiomorpha; family Lithobiidae; genus Lithobius; species Lithobius niger. The sequence goes on along the minus strand of JAHWFP010129260.1, from coordinate 19,055 downwards.
ATCTAACAAAACAACCATGGATGGACAAACTAAATTAAACAATTTAAATTTAGTTAACATAAACAAATTACAGTAAATATGAATTAATTATACCAAATTAATAAAATACAATTGAATCTTTTTCTTACGTTTTTGTTGTTTTTATTTGCGTAGTTATTAACTACTTTATTTACTTTTATGATTAGGTTTGTCTTGTTTTCTTATTAATTTAGTTTCTCCATAAATGGGTTGCATTGTTACATTTGTGCTAAATGAATTGTGGTGGTTCGCCTGCACTACAGGTTGTTGCCTGAAAGCCTGTTGGAGCCAAAGTCTGAATGTCGAAATGGTGGCTGTTGAGAATGTGCACATGGCTGTGTAAAAGGTCCTTTTCTCAATAAATGTACAGGGTTGATGGCTTAGCTTACATGACGACATGGTTGTTGCTTTGGAACAACTAACACCAATAATAATAATAAATCATTTGTTGTGGCAATAATGCACAACCGGCCAGGTAAGGGCCTGCAGAGTTAAAATATGTCAGCATTGCTGACGAAGAAGTTACCATAACTGTCAGAGGTGTTAGTACGGTGGTTGTCGCGTTGCTTGATGCGTGGGTCCATGGCGTTCAGCACATTGTCGCAGGGGGTAGGTGTGGCCAAATGTCATTATCTGTAGCATTGTCATTATCTGCGTGGTCCTGGTGGGTAGTCGGGTAGTCGGATCTGGTCGCAGTCTCGGAAATTGTGCTGAGCACTTTTACAATTGATGGAGAAGACAAATCTTTATCGGCAACGTTGTCTAGCTGGACAAGAACGATCAGCACAACGATCCTGGTTAGGGTAGGGTTTTACAGTTGAGGCTTGGTTGGTGGTCCCATCAGTTGTTGTCCCAATTGCAATTGACTGTTATAAAACACCCGGTTGGCCCTCCACCAGTGGTCTGGGCCTACACCAGGTTCCGATTTACAAACTGGGCTAGATGATATGAGCGCTCTAAAGTTTGATAAGGATCCGTGGTTGGCGACTTCTGTTGACCCTATTGATAAGCGAATGAATGGGGAGTTACCAGAGACGGTGGTAAAGAGGCTGGAATGTCTAAACATGGATAGTTGAGGTTGTCTGTGAGATCAGTCAGGAGATAAGGAAGGCAACACTCGGCCAGAGCGTAGGATCGACTCACGAGTGACACTCAAGGATGGATGATGGATGCCTTCAAGGACCAGATGCAACCTTGGGTCTCAGTTAAAGCGTATCCGGTAGCTAGGATTTCTCCCATCAAACCTCTTGCGCGCTGAATGTAGCTTATCACGTCTTTGGAATTCTCCATGCGAATGGTCATCAGGTCTTTAAGGTGGAGCAGCAGTTCGAAAGGATACACAAGAACGCAATCTTGAATCAACTGTTGCCAGATCTCCCTGGCAAATCTGTGGGTCTGGAAATGCACAACTAGGTTAAATGTCATCATCCTCATAAGCATCACTTTACATTTTGCATAACGTTTGTTACACTCATGGATTAGCTGGATTCGCAGTTACAGGATAGTGTGGCAGATGGTCCAGAATCTCAGGTAGCCACAGCTTTTGCTCGTCGAGACATGTAAAAATAGGCTTCCACACCTTAGGTTTGGTTTCCTGTCAGCATGGGTATACCCTTGTAGTGTCTGGCTATATGCCCGTATGCATGTCGTCCTCCGCCACGTACAGACTGTACGACATGTACCCAGGTTTCAGCCATTGTACAGTTGCGTTTTCCATTTTCTGGAGAGCGTTAAAGATGTAATGAATGATAGGGAAGGAAAATGGTTTGGATAGGAGGTTACGTCACTGTTATTACATATCTCACTTGTAATCGCTGCCTGGCTGTACTACCATAATGTCAGCACTGGTGATGAAGAAGTTACCATAACTGTCAGAGGTAGCTGTTAGTGATGGAGTAATCCACTATGACCACTGACACTAATCGAACTGTGCTATAATTACTAGAGCAGAGCGTGATTAGTTCCACTTGCCTTAGAACCTGGGTGTTATAGGTTAGGCATTCGCCTCACTCTTGAAATTACGTGTTGAACGATTCCTCCTTCGCTCCATCTTCGTGTTTACCTCCCAACTTAAGACAGAGAAACTCACATGAGTGGTGGCAACGGAATTTCCCAGTTGTGGGTTTCATCGGTTAAACCCTCAAATGGATAGGTAGTTGTAATGTCCAACTACATGAGGAATCTTGCTTCCTTGGCGGGAATAGGCCTAACAACCTACCAAACAATGGTTGACAGTAGAGAGAAACATCAACCTACTTTCACAATTGACTAGGGGCAGAGAAGAGAGAAAGGGAGAGGGGAAACAATACGAGGAGAGCAGAAACCTGACGCAACAATGATAGTGGAGGGCTACAATAAAAAGGGAACAATGAGCAAGACATGAACAATTGAACATGCTCTCCAGGAGACATACGTCGTACTGTAGTATGGTAGCATTCTAGAGGCTGAACAATGTAGGTAAAAATACAGTGGGGCACCAGCCAGAGGCTTACGTCATTGTTGTTACATGTAAAAAACATTTGCAACTACAACTAGAAAAGGGTTACGACAAACAGTTACTGCTTAGGGTACATACAATGAATACAACTGCCAAGTGTCCCCCGAACAACTGACTGAGTACTAAAGGTAAGCCTAGTAGTACTGCAAAAGGGAGTCTTAAAGGGTGGTAAAGTGAATGGGCAAGGTGCCACTTCTCACAAAATATATACTGTTCTGGAAGACACCCTTCGGCGTTTTTTTTACAAACAAATTGCTAATGAGATTTGCCTGCCTTTATCACTCATATTCAACCTCTCCTTTGAATCTGGAAGGCTCCCTCTGTTTGGTCCACTGCAAATGTTATCCCAATTTATAAGAAGGGAGATGCAGCGAACCCCTTAAATTACAGGCCAATTGCCTTAACCACCATTCCACGTAAAGTCATGGAATCAATTGTGAAATCAAAAATGCTTACATACTTGTTAGATAATAAGTTAATCAGCGACGACCAATTTGGGTTCCTACCAGGTAGGTCTTCTACGTGTCAATTACTGAGCTGCATCGACCTTTGGACCAGTGCCTTGGATATGGGGGTGGCTATGGACCCCATCTATTTTGATTTTCGAAAGGCATTTGAATCCGTTGTCCACTCAAAGTTACTCTTAAAACTTGAATGGCTAGGAATCACCGGAAGCCTATTGAGGTGGATTGCTGCCTTCTTGGCTGGTTGATCACAGCGAGTGTTGATTGGAGAGTCATTTTCTGCGCCGTCAGACATTATTAGTGGTGTTCCTCAGGGGTCGGTTTTGGGGCCCTTGCTTTTCGTCATTTACCTAAATGACCTAAAGTGTGTCCTGTCATCAACAAACCAGTTTAAGTTCGCTGATGATCTTAAGTTAAGTGGTCACTTGGTGGTTCCTGGGGACGACTATCAGTCTCTGAGTGATGGGATTAGCCATTTTTCAAATTGGAGTGAGGATTGGCAGCTGCCATTGTCTACTGGTAAATGTCTGGCTTTCCATGTTGGTCGCAGTGAGACTTTCCATCGGTATTTTTTACAGGACATGCCCCACCCTGATGTTTTTGAGGTCGATGACCTGGGAGTACATTTATGCTTTAACCTTAAGCCATCTATTCATTGTAATTTAATTGTCTCCAAGGGCTTCAGAAGGCTGGCTATTGTTGAACGTTGTTTCACTTCTGGAAATATAAAGTTAAAAGTCTGGGCTTTTAAAGTTTTCGTGAGACCACTCCTTGAGTATGCTTGCCCGGTTTGGTCCCCCTATCTTCTGAAAGACATCGACAAGATTGAGTCAGTCCAGAGAAAATTCACAAAAAAGCTTCCTGGCATGCGGAACCTTCCTTACAATGTAAGGTTATCTCGAACTGGGCTTGAATCCCTTGAGTTGCGCAGGCTTCACGCCGACCTTTTGTTGACCTACAAAATTGTTAATGGCCTTTTAACAATTGACTTGCCATTTTTCGACCGGTGCCCTTGTAGGGTTACTAGGAGCCACTCCCAGAAACTGGCTGTGGCTTCTGGAAAGTTGGACTGCAGAATGAACTTCTTCTCTGTCAGAGTGGTCCATCCATGGAACTCTCTCCCTAGGGAGGCAATACAGGCGTCTTCAGCCGACCGTTTTAAGTTTCAGTTGAGGAAAACTAGCCTCCGAATTTTCTTGAAGAGACCAGAGTTTGTATGTGAATGATGCTGTTCATTCATATATTTTTTTTAATTATTATATGACAAGGACTAGAGTAAGCGGTTTCACCCTTCTAGTGCCCTACCACCTTTGTGTGGTTAAACCTTTTTATTATTATAAGTAGGAATTGACCCAATTTTGCTTTCTCTAAAAGTCTTCTGAAGGAGCTGACAGAAGGTGCCGCTGCCCACAAAATGAATACTGTTCTGGAAGAAGTAGGAATGGACCCAATTTTGCTTTCTCTAAAAGTCTTCTGAAGGAGCTGACAGAAGGTGCCACTTCCCACAAAATATATACTATTCTGGAAGAAGTAGGAATGGACCCAATTTTGCTTTCTCTAAAAGTCTTCTGAAGGAGCTGACAGAAGGTGCCACTTCCCACAAAATATATACTATTCTGGAAGAAGTAGGAATGGACCCAATTTTACTTTCTCTAAAAGTCTTCTGAAGGAGCTGACAGAAGGTGCCACTTCCCACAAAATATATACTATTCTGGAAGAAGTAGGAATGGACCCAATTTTGCTTTCTCTAAAAGTCTTCTGAAGGAACTGACAGAAGGTGCCACTTCCCACAAAATGTATACTATTCTGGAAGAAGTAGGAATGGACCCAATTTTGCTTTCTCTAAAAGTCTTCTGAAGGAGCTGACAGAAGGTGCCACTTCCCACAAAATATATACTATTCTGGAAGAAGTAGGAATGGACCCAATTTTGCTTTCTCTAAAAGTCTTCTGAAGGAGCTGACAGAAGGAGCCACTTCCCACAAAATATATACTATTCTGGAAGAAGTAGGAATGGACCCAATTTTGCTTTCTCTAAAAGTCTTCTGAAGGAGCTGACAGAAGGTGCCACTTCCCACAAAATATATACTATTCTGGAAGAAGTA
>JAHWFP010129259.1:52053-65314 GCA_023313725.1 Lithobius niger | reverse complement strand
ATTAAAATTAGCAGGTGAAGCCAGAGGTGTGTCTGTTCACACCGGCCACCTTGGAATGACGTCATTCCACGACGGCCGGTGTGAACAGACACACCTCTGGCTTCACCTGCTAATTTTAATTGTTTATTGTTTTTATATTATGACCAAGACAAGCAATGAGAGGCCGAAAATTAAATCCCTTGTCTTCATTTTGGTGTTTTACTCAATCAGGGAGTGAACACTTTACTATTAAAACTGTAGCTGAGGCAAAAAGGGTAAAAAAGCAGGTAAAAAAAGAAAAGCAAGATGTGAGTGAAAGGTTAATTTTAGAGGCTGAAATTGAGAGGGAAAAGTTAAGTGTAAAAAGAAGAATTAGCAAGGGAAAAGGATTTAAAGGAAAGGGAGGAAGAATATGAGAAGGAGAAATTGGATAGGCTAGAAAGAACTGAAACTGACAAATTTGCAAGGGAGGCAGAGCTGTAGAAAGAGAAAGGTTAGCCAAGCAAGCTGAGCTACAAAATCAAAAATTTGCTGGGAGGGGCAGAACTATAGAGAAGGACAAGTTACCTAAGCAAGCTGAGCTAGAAAATGAAAAAAAATTGCTAGACAGGCAATAACCGACCACCGTTCCTTATTAACCGAAAACTGCAATACTGAAGTATGCCTACAAATTACTTTTGTAAACATTGCATAAATAAAGCATAGGCCTAAATGCATATTATTATTTTTTAAACATTGGTTTAAAATAGTAATCCGTAGGCTACAATCATTTTAAAACAAAAACCCCCCACTAAAATTTAACATTTTGTTTTCTAAATTCTAAACAATAAGAGACAGTGCTTGGGGTTAGGACCACTAGATTTCTACCGATGCTGCAAATATATCGGGACCAGCTTTACACAATCACTTATCCCGACGTCCCAATTGAATTTGAATTTATTTACCGAGAGCCTTGGTCTTACACTGTACGCTCTGAAACAAAACATGGACAAAACAACAGCCAGTAATAATCGCAATACACAACTACAGCGAAACTGGCATGAACCGACGTCTCATTGATTGATTGGTTTATTCCCGGGCCTTGACCCTAGGTCATGCGCTCATCAGCTACACCAAACAAAAAAAATTTACAATCACTTACAACCACGACAACAAGTGATTCACAACCAACGGTAACAGTATAACTACAACCAAACTCCGACGTCCGATGCCCCGTGAACCAACAATCACTAACCAACAGTCACTTTAAATCTGCGGTGCACGCGGCAGCGGAGTGGTCGGCAACAATAGGACCCCTGTAAACAATGAAACCCAAGTTTCTTGTTTCTTTATGAAGAGTCTATACCACACGCCATGGCTGTTTGCTGTGACGTGCATAGCACGTGACTGGGCTAGTCCAATCAGACGGCCAAACAGCCGTTGTTCTTGTTCGTCATTGGCTAACTCATGGTGACGTCACAGCAAACAGCCATTGCGCTTGGTTTAAAAGGCCTCAAAGCCGTACACTCTTTACCCAAGTATCTCCCAGTGTAACAATCACTTTAAATCTGTGGTATTCGAGGCTAATCGTTGCTGCACTGGCTCAGTTTTATAAAAAAAACAACAACAAAAAACAATGATCTTGAGCGCACGAGTTGTGTTTGATTCATTGAGTGGTTGATTGATTGTTTATTAAGAGCACTACGACCTATTACATCATCTGCTCATCTGCTGTTTGATGCACCGTTTGCAACACGGGGATGGTTTGCTGAATCGTGTTTGTCGCCGTTTAAAAGACACATAATATCTGCTAGTGAGGCCACCTCTTTATCATCAACAATCAATGTTTTAACAATTGGATGCCCCGCTGTGTCATTGTTATTTGGCTCTTGACTCTTGGTCCATTTTGTCACCCTGATGGTTCCTTAACCCCATATCTGATTCCAGATTTTTTTTCTTTTTTTGATAATTTTTTTCCATATGCCCGTGCCACTGCATGCAAAGTGGGGTTTGGATAGTCCTTCTGGTTTTCGCGTGATGCGTGGTCTAAGATTTTATACAAGTCGAGTGTGATCATATAACACCACTGAAAGGGGTGAGGGATCTGGACAAAGAAAAAAAAAGGCACTCAGTCCGAGCGAGCGTAACAATCAGTAACAAAAGATGGCAAAATAATTCAAGCTTTGCGTTTATTTACGCTAAACCTAAAGGCTACTCCAAGTACAGGACAAGTAAATAGAGATGACAATTAAATGCAGATCCAATCCTACTACAGGACTTTTAAAAAAAACATCAAAATATTCATTGGGATTTAATACAAAAACGAAAAAAAAAAATGTATTTAGGAGGGATCTGGGGAGGAAAATGAAGAACTAGCATTTTGTAACCCAAATAGGGCTAGCACAAACAGGAATTATGATCTTATTAATTTGATTATTTTAAAATTATATATTTTACAATTACAATTTTAAAATAATCAAATTAATCAGATCATTTTGATTATATTCATAATTTAATAATGTATAAGATTACAACAATAACTATGACATAGTTAAAGTGGTTAAGAGTTTGTTCTATTTCTTGCTTGGCAGTTGCAACTGCCAAAATGCCAATACCTGTATATTTCGTAAGCATAATAAGTATAAAACTTGATTACGATGTGTAAATTTCAGTAGTAACATGCACACTGCAGTAACTGTTATTACAGTAATAATAAGCCTACTTAGTAAAGTTGGTGCAGGTGTTGTGGCAAACTAGCAATCCTCACACTAGATGTACTTAAAGGCCGGTTGCCACCAAATTAGCACTGCACCATCTAGGCCTACCGAGTTCTCTCTCTCAGGAAGCAAAGGAATGCACAAAGCAAAACTTATAAATGCAACAAACAAGCAACGTGACTCCTTAATTATGAGTAAAAATTTGGTACGCCCTAGTGCACTTGGAAACAAGATATAAAGATTAACGATACTGATGTCACTAAATGGCGCCACGGAAAAATATAAAGAAAATCTCCTGCCACCATCTGGTGACACTAATTATTATCGAAGATGCTGCAATGCTAATTTGGTGGCAATCGGCCTTTAAGTTGCAAAGTCCTTTAGTTTTTCCTTGGATTTACGGTTTGAATGTTGTCATTAATTTTCCTACTTTGGTTGTTCCTAGTCGCTTGTGTATTTTTGTATGGCTCTGGCCAAAAAAGTAGAAGACTTACAGATTCCTGATTACAGAAGATTCAACAGCAATGTGTTTATTTTGGTTGTTTAAGTTCCTTTGCTCTGGTATATCAACAGTTTTGTGCTAACTTGGTCCTAATCAATGATTACAATCACTTGAGTATAATCGTAACAACTCTGCAAATAGGTATGATGAAATGAAAAAGAGGAAACACTAATTGAGCGAGCGAAGCAAACGAAAATCAGCGTTCGTTAGCCACCTCGGGCCAGTTACCCTGTCCCCTACCCAAATATAATTGGACCCCCTCACGCAAATATATGTAGTTCCTCTTCCCCTACCCTTCCCCAGATATATAAGCTGCGTACTCTTCACTCACGAGTGATTATCGAACCCAGCTTTAGCTAGAATTAGATAAGATCCCACAGTCAGTAATAGTACACGCTGTTAGTGCAAAACCATTTCAGTTCCGGCAACAAGCTGCATATTGCACATGGAAGCTGCTTAGATGTTGTAGTTTCTAAATCCGCCGGGAGACACTCCCGGAAGTGACGACATATAGCCGTAATGACGTCATCAAAATGGCCACCATGCGATGTACTAAATCTCTATTATCTCCGGAACTAATCGATCAATCCTAAAGTGCGACGTATTGTTGGAAAGATAATTTAATTTGCTAAAGGAAATGCCGCAACAATGTAAGCCGTAAATCCATTGGTTTCTTCGTAATTTGAAGGAAAGCATATTATGACGTCCTCAAAATGGTGACTATGCAATATACTAAATCTCGTGTATCTCCGGAACGAATTGACCAATCTTATCTTGCGAACTATCGTTGGAAAAGTAATTTAGTCTTCTAAAAGAAATGCCTGAACAATGTAACCCGCAAATATTTTAGTTTTTGTTTAATGTGAAGGAAAACATAATGTGCATGTAATTATTGCTCTTTTATATGTGGTCTTTTGGGAACGGTAAATTATTAAGCTGTGTCATATTGTTCACAGTGCGTCACTTGGGCAGTGGCCTTCACAGGCACACGGAAGTGTACTGGAAAGTCATTGTTTAATATGACATCTCGTACCTCTCTTAGTACACTTGCAAGTATACAGAGGCTACGATACCCCAGCAGTTGTCATCCATCCCAGAATATCAATTCAGCCGATTCTTGTTACCTCCCATTAAGCGACTGTCTGAACTGTCATGTCATCACCCTGATTCTGATAACCTCATTCTGCAGATTATGAAGGCTTGCGATGCTAACGTTGTGTGCATGCCTATTTTGTTATACATGCGATGACTGCAGAATGCTGTCTGCCCTTCCTGGTGTTGCAACACAGGCTTGAACAAAGTTTTCTTTCTAGCCACTACCTGCTAACTCACAACCAATCATTGAAATTACAGCCATTTCTACGTGCAGCTTTGTGATGGTTGACCGGCCTTAAACTGGTGACTGTGATGTATGAATCTTCTTAAGAATACTTATTATAATGTTCAAGGCACGGCAAACCATGGATGAGGAATTCACATATCCTCGTAGTTGGAGCCGAATTTATGTGCATTTACCTTTGAAACCTTCGTGAATGTTTTGATGGAAATGGAAGGCTACCCAGGATAACACTTTACCTTCGTGGTCAGCCTTGCTTCTGGTGGTTTCTGACCAGTCCATCATTTCCATGGGTGCATCAATGATTTTTTTCTTCGCTGGTGTAATTTACCATTGGTAACGGTGAATCACAAACATTTAGTCGTATGCGGGGAAGACTTGTGGAGGACTCGGGCAAGCCTATTCTGCTTTTTTTCTTCGATTGTCCTAGGTTAAGAGTAGTTACCACAGACGTACCTTCTGGTGGGTGAAAGATGAGACATACCTGTTCCGCGGAAGAGTTCGCCGATGTACTGAAGGCTGTGTTATGATGTATATTATCAATTGCAGCACAAGTGAATACATTATAGGTAACAAAACGCAGAATAAAACCAACTTTAATTACACATATAAAGTGGCAATGTGTATATTACGTTTTCCTTCAAATTAAGCAAAAGAGACTTACGTCATACATTGTCCTTGCAGTTCTTTTGGCGAACTAAATTATATTTCCAACAATGGATCGCAGGATAATATTGATATATTCGTTCCAGAGATACTACAGATTAGTATATCGCATGGCGGGCATTTTTATGATGCTGTAATGTTTTTCTATATATTAAACAAAAACTACTACATATACGGCAAACAATGCTCTGGCAATTCTTTTAACAAATTAAATTATCTCTCCAACGATATGTTACACTATAAGATTGATCTATTAGTTCCGGATATACACAAGATTTTGTACTTCGTATGGTGGCCATTTTTAGGACGTCATAATGTGTTTTCCTTCAAATTACGCAGAAACTAATAGATTTACGGCGTACATTGTTAAGTATCTCTTTTAGCAAATTAAATTATCTTTCAAACAATAGGTCGCACGTTAGGATTAATCGATTAGTTTCGGAGATAATAGACATTTAGTACGTCGCATGACAGCCATTTTGATGACGTCATCACAGATTACGTCGTCACTTCCGTGAGTGTCTCCCGGTGGATTTAGAAACTACAATGTGTGTACAGCTCCTATGTGCAATATGCAGCTTGTTGCCGGAACTGAAATGTTTTCGCACTTCTTGTCGCTAACGACGTGGACTAAAACGAGCACAGACCCCTGGGGGACTTTTTCTTGTTGTATGTTTTTTACCCTATCTTCGCCTTTTTTGCTCTTTGCAAGCCATTTTTTTGTCCTTTTTATGCCTTTAGGCCCTTCCCCAATTCTCAGGGCTAAAAAGACTTTTTTTTTTTTTTTTTTACAAAAAGGGTATTTTCCGAAAAGGGCAGTGGCAATGCCCCCTCCCTGCACCCCCTCCCGTGTATGCCACTGCCCACAGTAGATGATAAGTTTACTTGTTATTTTTTTGTATTAAAAAGTTTTCAAAAAGGCCTATACTCTTTTCGTATAATGATGTAAATCAGGCCAAATACTCTTTAAATTGATCGAAGAGTAAACAGCACACTCACCTTTTCCCGAAAGCTTGAAACAAGACTCTGCCTTAGTTCCTAGCTTGTTAAACGTTTCCTTCATCGCGTTTGCTAATGCATCTGCACCAGTCGGTATCACCTTTGTGAAGACTTCGCTAATTGCAGTGCCGATGGTTACGGAAGTGCACTCTGTGGCGGGTTTGAGTTTCTCGGCATCGCCGCAGTCACTGCACTGGTAGCACTTAATGGCTCCAACTGGAAAGTAAAGAAATGACTAAGATTTTAGAATTTCGCAAATGGTAAATAATGAACGCAATGAACTACACTGTGGACTACACCGTGAACTACAAAACCAGCGAGACTTAATCAAGACACACGCTAGATCCAGATAAAATCAAAACACAATCCAGATAAAATATTTATGAGCTCGGCGACCACTAAACACTTTGTGCTTTGCAGATAAGGTATAGTTGGCTGTTCTCAGCATATGAGGCTAAATAACGATGCGACAGTAACTGTTGAAACTTGTTTGATCGGGAGACTTTCGTCGCCTGACACCATTAAAATCACTGTTATTGACGCAGCTTACCGATTTCTTGTTAAAAAAAAAACGACGTGAATAACCTTGATATTTGTTTAATTAATGACAAACGATAACGACTAGCTAACGACATTTTCGTTTCACGAAAATAAATTCTTCCATGCGGTTAATAAAGCTGGTTCGTAGCACTATTTACAGGTATTGGTTTGGAGATGTGCCCTTTTCATAAAGCTTCTTCTAATCGGTCAAGTGGTTCAGGGATTAGAAATATCTAAACGACCAAAATGATTGTTTACATATCAGTTAGACGATGGCGTTCAGCAACAATGCGGTAAGACTTTCGCTGTTTACCCGAGTGGCGAGGGCACTACAGCGAAAGTCGTGCCGCATTGTTGCCGAACGCCATCGTCTAACATATTTGCCAACGACAAGTTGAATCTTTAGGGAACGAGCCATTGTTGAAATAAAGCGACAGTGTTGGCACATTGTTGCCAAACCATCGTCGAACGTATTTTGTACAACAACGATTTGAATTGTCAGTAACCGACTATTGTTGTGATAGTATAACGAGCCATTGTTGACGGGAATGTTCTTTGCTTCAACTACATTTTTAAAACTCAGTAACTTCAATAAATGCTTTATTTGTTTATTTTAATTGATTTTAACTCTTTCCTTCGGGTCTTTCTTCAGCTGCAATAAATTTATTATTTTGGAATAGTTGATACGTAAACATTGATACATAAGCATTGATAGGGGTAGTAGATTTACTTACATAAGTCAGAACCAAAGGGCTTCGTTTTCCATGTCTAGAATTCTTTTTTTTCTTATTTAAAAAATTATTAGGTGTTAATTTAATGTGTGAAATAGTTCAATAATAATTTAGAAACGATTTCGAATACGTAAACATGGACAGAAATTGTATTTTTACCAATTACGTAAGAACCAAAGACCTTCGTTTTCTTACTTGCGTAACATAAGAAACCCACACCTTCGTCTTCTTACTTACGTAAGTAAGAAATCACGCCTAACCGTGGTTATTATTAGTGGTAAGACAACGGTTTCATTGTTGCAGCAAATTCATGATATAAATCCACTGCTGCAACAATGGTCCAAAAATTAAAAAGTTGTACAAACGAAATTAAAAAAAAGGGTTTAACGAGCGTTAATCACTACTGGTCATATGCCCGAAGCCCTCAGGCCCTATGTCTGCAACAGCCAGATTCTCAGGTGGTCACCCACCCAAGTATCAATCCAGCTCAATGCTGCTTAACTTCTCGTCAGAAACGAAATTAAGGCACGGCTACAACAATGAAAGAGTTGTACAACTACATATAAATGACAGCATAGCTCCTAGTCATTAAAAATGAAATAGTAGAGGGAAATGGTGGCACAGCTAGACCCAATGGTTTACGACGCTGCTGAAAGTGAAAGCAGGAGTGAGTTAGAAGCTAGTAATAATACTGTTACACGAAAAAACAAAAAGCTAGAAATAGCTGGTTCGGGTGGATGGTGGCAAAAACCGATACCAAAAACTGCGGTTTTGTGGGCGTGAAAACCGAAACCGGAACCGAAGTCAAGAAAATGAAACCAACCCATCCCTACTAGCTAAATGAAGGGTGGGATTAACGTAAGTGGTCCCACTCAGGGAGGAGAAGGGGGTGGGGGAAGCGGAAGTAAAAGTGTTATACGTTCAAAACAAAACAAACATTTGCAATGTTAAGCTTTTAAATCCAAGTGAACAAAGTAAGGATGTAATATTTTTACTGCAAGCTTTCAAAACGCGTCATGCATTGCGTAGAACGCAAGCAACGCACCAGTATCGACTGTGACGGCATCAAAAGCAAACTTGGCAGATAGGGCACATTAAGTGATTTTTTTTTTATGACCATACTCAGACAGAATACGTATCCTGTACCAATACCCCTGAAGTGCTGCAAATTTCTGGCTAGTCCTGTTTCTATCAAATTAAAAAACAAAAACTGGCAAAGAGGTCGCCAACTTGAGAATGGCTCGGGCTACGCTTACGAATAAAAGTATACTAGCAGCATTTATTAGAAATAAGTATAAGTTATTGCTCGCTTTCCGAGTGCCAAAAGCTAAGAATGTCGAGGGCGCGCATCGCCCGAGGTATTGTTAGCTATTGGCACGAGGAAAGCGAACAATAACTTATTTATTGCCCGCTTTTCGGCTCTCTGTCCGTTTCACTGTGCTCGCGCTTGAGTATTGTTGTTGTGCGTTCCATCTTTCTTTGTGTTGTTTTGTTGCTAGCAAAATGAATTCGATCGCCGATGGATTGTTCAGCGATGGTACAAATGACCTGCGAAAGGCTAACGTCCTATACAGTAAAATAAATAAGAAGACGGCGGTAACACTTTGTCTTGCCAACAGAACGGTGAAAACGAAATGTTCGGTTTGTCTCTGTATCAACGGAAGAGGTAGAAGCAGCTGCATCTCTACAAAACTGTTAGCCCCATTAACACCTCGACAAAACAGACTTTGTACGTCGACAGTTCCTGCAATGGAGGGCATTTAATTTCACTTAATCGTAGTGTTTGTAGAAATATTAATTGTTCCGTTAGTATAAATACAGCCTACGTGTCCGACATCAATGGAACAAAACCTTGGCAGATCTGGCACTCGAATTCGGCTCTCGCATCGTTTCATTGTTGGAAAAGGGCTGACACCCGAAAAGCGGGCAATAAATAAGTGTTCTGCATTATGCAAGGGGCAAAGAGAGGAGAGAGGAGTAGGCATACTACAAAGAGGGCAAACAGAGATACCAAGAGTGTGACAGAATAAACCTAAAGGCTACAACAATTTTCTCCGTTTCAATTCTTCATTGGTTTGCCAGATGTTGTGTCAAGAAAGTTCTCAACCGTCGCACAGGTAAACATCGACCTCTATTTCGTTTATTGTCGTACGCATTGCGAACCTAAAATACCATTCTGACAAGATCCAGCAGCCGAACAGCGAACAGTACCGGCTGAAGTGACATCATAAAAATAGTCCAAGGGCTCGCCTTTCCGGTCGGCAGTGCCGTAAAATCTGGCCACGCTTGACTTTCGTCAAGATTAGTCTAATCTTGCTTTCGTGGCTCCGTCTCCGGCAGCCGCCAACGGTACCCAATCAGACAACGAATTGGGCTTGACCTCTCATACGTCACAGCACTACGCATTAAACGAGTTAAAAAGGCACCTAATATTTCGGAGAGAAGCACTTGTCTCCATTTTCCAAAGTAAAAAGTAAAAACACAAGAAGACCTTTCACCACAGACCACAGAAAACCTTTCACAAGGGTGCCGCCATATTGGAATTGTGGATGTGTGCAAAGGATGATGGGAGTAGTGGACTAGAAGAAGAGGAAGTGGGAGAGGGAAGGTTGCATGTGTTATTATTATTATTGTTTTTTGTTTGCTTGGTTTTTTTGGGGAGCGGGGTAGGGGGGGGGGATAACACCAAAACATTATCGACCCTGCTAGAGTAGACAGGTTTCCAGTAGAAAGAAGATGGGGAATAATAAAAATAAAAAATAAAAACATAATGAAAAAAATTAAAAAATATTACGTCGAGTGTTACGAGCCGACCATTATCGAAACATATTCCTTTGGTTGTACGACATCAAGGAAAAAGAATATAATGCAAAGACGGTGGGGGAGGGGAAGCTAATTCGTGGAAGGAGATCGCTAAATAATTGCCTGGTTAGCTCAAAGCTACATGTGGAAGTATTGTCGTGTAAAACTTCCAAGTTTCAAAGCGGTGTGATTGAAACGGAGTGCTGTCTTCGTTGTACTGATGCATGCGGCGTTTCTTTGTGTGTGAGGCGTGTGCGGGCGTGTGTTTTGGTGTTTGAGTACTGCGTACACAAGGAAAAAAATTACAATCGTTCTTGGATGTGCGAGAGAACGATCTTTCATTTGCTAGTCGTTACTACGATGGATTGTTTTTCTACGGGATTGGCTCGCTCCAGCGGCAAGCCGTTTGTATAGTGAGAAGAAGTACCGTAGTCGTTAGCCAGCTGTCATTGCCTTTCGCCGTTGCTGTAGGGTGCTGTTAGAATGGCCTCGACGGTTAGAGGCCCATTCTGTATGTAACCACGCTCTGCACCGATATGTATAACGTGACGGTCACTTAAACGACAAGAATGTCGGGACATGCCTGACATATTCCAAACCATTTCTTTACAACTAGCATCGTACCCGGCTTCACCTGGGTTTTGTTTCGCCTGTGGTTGTTTCCCAGTTTTCGGTCGGTGTTGTCTGATCATTTACTGCGATCATGCAATTTTTCTTCCTGTAAGTTTCCCTTTTCCTCCCATCTTCTCCCTCCCCTTTCTTCCCCCTTTCGTCCCATCATCTCCCTGCCCTCGCTTTCCTCTCTCCCCTACCCTTTCCTTCCTTCCAATCCTCTTACCCGGTCCGCTCCTTCACTTTCTCCCATTTGCCACCCACACGTAGTTAACAGGCAATTTTTCTTCCTGGAATCCTCCCATTTTCCTCCCGTCCTCTACCTCCCGTGTCCCGTCCCTCCTTCCCTGTAGGTTCAGGGAATGCGTAACTATATGCTTAATGATAACAGACCCATCCCCCCCACCCTCCCAATCTCTTTATTTTCTAACGAGCAGGGGCTGACAGACACACTGCCCCACAAACGGGCATTCACCGCTCGGCCCTCAGCCACCAACTCCCAGTTTATCAGTTTGGCCGTGAGCGATCCGCACCCTTTGAAAAATTACTGTCCTTCGTGCTTGACGTCATTTAAGACTTGCCGCTGAGATGACCACGCCGAGCAAATTAATAGTCAAGGCAACAATGTGCATATTTCAACTTTTCAAGGCAACAACGTACCAGTTTCAACTTCTGGCCAAAGAATTGACACCCTCGTCGTTTTCATTGTAGGGGTGGTTCTTGTCTTCGTTTTTGCTATACGGCACTTTTATGACACATTGTATTTTCCTTACAATGTAAGATTTGATTTGATGAACAACTCGGCAAGATATGAGCGAAAAACAGTTCTGCTTGTTCTTTCCTTGACCAAGTTTATTAATGTCGTTTCAACGTGGTCAGATTAGTACTACCTCATGGGGACCGTTTTGTAAGATTCCTCTTGGTACGTGTGGTACACCCCAATATTTCATGTGCATACTTTGATTGGAATTTGCCACTTTGCATGTGGGTACCTTAGGCAAATACGAAATTTTCAGAGGGGGAACCACCTCTATTTACATTTAAAACACCAAAAATAGACCCCCCCCCCAAAAAAAAAAAAGATTTCATTTGCTGTAACTCCTTAACCGTCAAAAAATCAAAAGCGAGATGTTCAATCGATTGTTCAAAGTTCAAAGTGCTGTTGCGAGCCTTCTAACAGCCCGAAATGGACATGCTTAGGATATTCTGAAAGGTGGAGATCTATTCTTTCCATCAATCCTAACCGAAATGTTTAGCTTACATAGGGACCGTCCTATGCCCATTAAAGGTGAAGAAATAATGGCTTAGTGGCGAAAGCGTATGGTGATTTTCGAATATTCAAAGTGGTCTTGCGAGCCCTCTAACAGCCCGAAATGGACATGCTAAAACTCTTCAGAAAGGTGGGGATCTGTTCTTTCCATCAATCCTAACTGAAATTGTTTAGCTTAGGTACAAATACAATATGGCACTTAGAAATAAACGGCGTAGGACGGTCTCTAAGCTAAACAATGTCGATTAGAATTAATGGAAAGAATAGATCCCCACTTTTTTGAATATTTTTAGCATGTCTATTTCGGGTTATTAGAGGGCTCGCAATACCACTTAAAATTCGAAAATCACCATACGCTTTCGCCACTATGCCATTATTTCTTCACCTTGAAATGGCGTAGGACGGTCCCTATGTAAGTTAAACAATTTCGGTTAGGATTGGTGGAAAGAATAGATCCCCGCCGTTCAGAATATCTTAAGCATGTCCGTTTCGGAGTATTAGAGGGATCGCAAGAGCACTTTGAATTCGAAAATCAACATACGATTTTGCCGCTTCGCCATCATCTCGTTGCCTTTAAATGGGCATAGCACGGTCCCAAGCTAAATTAAATAATTTCGGTTGGGATTGATGGAAAGAATAGATCTCCACATTTCAGAAAATCCTAAGAATGTCCATTTCGGGCTATTAGAGGGCACGCAGAAGCACTTTGAACTTTGAATAACCAATTGAAAAAAGGAGTGTTCACGCGAATTAAGGGTGCGGTACTTTAAATACGATTTTGGGATTCAAGCGTTACTTTTACGTAAAAAAGTATATCACTTTTCCTGTCCAGAATTGCGTGCTGAACGTTTTTGCTTCACATTATACTTTTGATTTCTTGACGGTTAAGGAGTTACACAAAAAAATGTTTTTTTTTAGGGGGGGGGGAGAGGAGAGGGAGGGCGCAATTTTGGTGTTCTAAGTGGAAATTCGGTTGTCTATTTAGTGAGGTAGGAATCTCTCAGAAACCAATCAGTTACATCGGTTTTCTACATAGAGATGAAATAGGAAGCGTTTATATCCGTTATCTGTGTGCTAAGCTGCATACATGCAATAATAGTTGCCTACGTACAACGGCAATGTAGGACA
>JAHWFP010129259.1:27987-47053 GCA_023313725.1 Lithobius niger | reverse complement strand
GGGGGGGGGGGCTTGTGGCCCTTGGGGGTCTCTCGAGGGGGCTGTATAACTAGTTCGATTTGTATTGGTAAGAGGGACTTGTGTACCAAATTTCATGCATTTAGCTCGATCTGCAAGAATTTGTTGGTCAAGCCTCGGGGGCACTGAGGGCAGCTGGGGGGAGGGGAGGTTCTCGAGAGGGCTCTACAGCTAGTTCGAATTGTACTGCTAAGAGTGACTTGTGTACTAAGTTTCATGCTTTTAGCTCTATCTGCAAGAATTTGTTGGTCTAGACTCTGGAGGGGGCACAGAGGGGCTTTTATGGTTATTTCGTGGGGGTGTTATGGCTGGTTCGATATGTACTGCTAAGAATGACTTGTGTGCCATATTCATGCTTTCAGCTTGATGTGCATGATTAGCCCGAATTATGGCCCTTAACATCTTTACTGATGCTCAACATTGTGGGAAGCACCGTTCATCAAGCATAGTACACCAACAAAATACAAAGCCATTTGAAAGCTCTAACAAAAACTGACGCAGTTTTCAAACCTTTAATTTTGATTTTATGCATTTAAGGCTTTTCAAGAATTTAATGCTATGTTTGAACCCCGACATTCGTAAATATTGTCTGTAACCCAGTGCTTGAACATTTACGAGGAAGAATATTGTGGTATTGCTGCGAACGTTTTCATCTGCTCTGCTCAGCATTTAAAATTAAACCATTAGCTTTTCAACAGTTAATTCAGAACTAAACTGTTATTGTGCTCTGCATCCATGCATCCATTTTTAGTGGCGCACGTGCGAATTAAAATTTGTTAGAAATATGATTCTTTCAGAACTCTCACAAATCTGATCGATACTTTATTTAGAAATCAAAGTTTGTACGTCAATAAAAGAGATCCAATAGACTTGAGAGACTCGAGAGAAGAAGAAAAACTCATTCTTGTTACAGTCGGTGTGCTTCCCTGAGTGGGCACTTTTTTTTTAGCTTGTATTATTGATAAAGATTGCTAGTTTCGTGCGTGCCGTATCAGAATTCACTGTTTTTTTTGTCATCAAAGGAAACGAACATCTTATTTTACTTAATACAAACAAAACAGGCTACATCCCTGTTAATGGATTTGCACTCTATCAACTTATTTAGGCCTTTAATACATATTTAGGCCAGAAATAAACAGAATTCTTCAACGTTAAAAGCCGCTTAGATCACGCTGTATGTAGCCATAATTGCTTTTAAGTTAAAGGGCAACTACATCCATTTTGACATGCATGTTTGACTTTCGAATCACTTCCACAATAACTAAACGCAAGAATTGCGGTAAGAATACGTTACGTACGTCCGATATAACAATTTAATTACTGCATCACCAAAACACGACACGGAGGTTGCCATTGTTTTGCTGGAACGCGCAGAAATTAATGCCGACAGACGGATCTCTTCGATTTCGACTCGCAGCCAATTGAGATAGCTGTATTGACTGTGAGTAGCTCAAGTATCTGACGGCCTTAGCTGGCTGGCAGTGTAGTTGCCAGCTAAGGCCGTCAGACGCTTGAGCTCCTCACAGTCAATACAGCTATCTCAATTGGCTGCGAGTCGAAATCAAAAAATGACATCTGTCGGCAATAATTTCTGAGCGTTCCAGCAAAACAATGGCGATCTCCGTGTCGTGTTTTGGTGATGCAGTAATTAAATTGTTATATTGGACGTAGGTAACGTATTCTTACCGCAATTCTTGTGTTTAGTTATTGTGTAAGTGATCCAAAAGTCAAACATGCATGTCAAAACGAATGTAATTGCCCTTTAAAGAACTGCAGTCCACTCAGATGAGGCTCTGCACGTTCGATCCTGCAGAAACAGTCCAGTTGTGGTTGAAGCTGCGGCCCACGCTCCACTGAAGGCCACTCAGCTTGGTGCTTATTCGGCATTGCTTACTGGAAGAAACTCCAGGCGCCGCCATGTTGCCGCACAACGTGAGAACCTAACGGAGTCTGTAAACCTTACTGCAAACTGATTGATGTGATAGGCAGGAGATAATACTTGATACTTAAAGGGCAATTACATCCATTTTGACATGCACGTTTTAGTTTTGGATCAATTACACAATGACTAAACACAAGAATTGCGGTGAGAATACGTTACGTACGTCCGTTACAACAATTTAATTACTGCATCACCAAAACACAATACGGAGACCGCCATGTTTTGCTGTAACGCGCAGAAATTAATGACGACAGATGGAGCTTATCGATTTCGACTCGTAGCCGATTGAGATAGCTCTGTTGGCTGTGAGAGCTATCTCAATCGGCTACGAGTCGAAATCGAGAAGTTCCATCTGTTGGCATTAATTTCTGCGCGTTCCAGCAAAACAATGGCGGTACCCATTACGTGTTTTGGTGATGAAGTAATTAAACTGTTGTATCGGAAATACGTGACGTATTCTTACCGCAATTTTTGTGTTTATAGTTATTGTGTAAATGATACAAAAGTAAAGCATACATGTCAAAATCGATGTAATTGCCCATTAATTAAATTTTGCTAAATCGCCCAGTTACACGTGCAGGTGGGGCATTACTCAGTTGAATTAGCACAAAAATGTAGAAGTTTAGAGCAGTTAACACGTTAACATGTTATGCAATACAATCTCATTCTTTGGTATTATGATAATAATTTTCATTGTATGAGAAGCCTTAATAGCTCAGCTCCAATTAATTTTAACCCTAAATACACAAGCATCCTCAGAATGACAACACAATACTCCCCCTAGTGATATCATTCAACCAGGGAAAGGCCGCCAACGTTAATTCTATTAGCCAAGTTAAAAGCACCGGCCGATTAATGGTTCGACAGTTAAATGAAAACTAGAATATTGCTACTCACGATAACACTCTTCAAGTTTTCATTTAACGCCATAAAGTATTATTCGGCGCGATTAACCTGGCTAATAGGACTAACCTTGGCAGTCTTTCCCTGGTCGAATGATATCACTACTTTGAAAATCCGACCCTTTTTGGAAACTTGGTGGCTTCTCTTTTACCAGTTTTGGTTTTGGGTGGATGTACAAAAGGTCGCCCCATCTTAACTTCATCTCTACCTTTTTTCTAGATTTTATGTCTATGAATTTTCACATTCATAATTTTCATATTTTCCATTGCCCAGTTATTCGTTATATTAGCCAAATTGACGCGGTTTGGTTTATTGTATTCGCATGCTTCATATGCTTAAATTTTTCAATCCCATTTTTGAGCACACTGGCTAACAAAGTTAACGCTGATATTCGTTCGCTTCGCTCACTCAACCACAGCACCTCCCTTTAGTTGCTCCTCCCGAGGTAAATGTTATAGTCTACGTAATGAAGCTGAAATTGCTCACTCAATCATAATATTAATCTCATCTAGTTGGCCGATCATCTCCTTGGGGGCGAAACTAACATATGTTTAGATTACCCAGCAAACTTGGCGCATTACCAAGACATATTTTTAAAAACATTTTATTGGATCACTACTACTCTACTACTTTTATTGGATCTACTTGATTGGACCCTGTCCTCACTATTTGCCTTTTGTTTCCGACACGCGTATGTCTAAATACAATAAAAGAAATTAATGACATGATTACAAAAGCACTTAACAGTGGCAAGCATGTTAGTGCAATATATACTTAATGACTTACAAAAAGCCTTTGACATCATAAATCATGCAATTATTTGTCGTCAATGAAATGCTCTGGGTCTAATTCCGATTTCGCATTGGTAAATTCAAGCGGCCAGGCCGGACTAGGGTGGGCCGGCCAGTGCCAGTCGGGGCCACTGCTGGTCCAGCCGGTCCGCATTCGCGTTGGTTAATTCAACGGTTCGTTGATCACGATTTAGAGCACCGCCACATGTCGGTTTGTGGTACTTGACACGTTCCACTTTCTGCTGCTACACTGCAGCACCATTCATAAACCATTCTGATTTAAGCGGCGCCAGCCGGCTCCGTCTCTAATTTGATTTCGCGTTGGTTAATAAAACGGTTTTGGTCGTGCCTGGCGCGGCCAGGCTCACACCATTAGCGTGAGCCGGACCGGCTCTCGAAATACCGGCCTGGCCTAGGTCGGCCCGATTTCGCATTGGTTAATAAAACAGTGCCCAGCCTTCCTTGAATTTACCAATGCGAAATCTGTATAAAAGGAAAAATCTTAAACATTATTAGAAATTACATGGAAAACAGAATCACTATTACAAAAATTAAAGATGAATTTAGCGATATGGCAAATGTAAATACTGGTGTTCCCCAAGGTTTTGTGCTTGGTCCACTGTTATTTTTAATATACATTAACGATATTGAAGACGCTTTAAATCACGGCTCTGTCTATTTGTATGCTGATGACATCATTTTTAATATCAATAAAGGAGAATATTGAGGAAATGCAGGCAAACCTCCAGGAGGATTTCGACAATATAAACGATTGATTTGTCCTAAATGAAGTGTTTATAAGTGAATCCAAGACATAATTGATCTCTATTAGGAATCCACATCGTAAATCAGAATCGAACTTTGATATTTTTATTCATAATGAACGCTGTAATCGTACAAATTGTATTAACACTTGTATAAAACTTAACAGAGTCAGTGAAGTGAAATATTTGGGCTTTACTCTGGATAGTAAATGGAATTACAACAAACACATTAACACTATCATTATTAAGTTAAGAAAAATAATGCCAAGTCTTTATAAAATCAAGAATGTTCTAAGTAAAACAAACAAATTAAAAATCTATTAGGCTTAGATTGAATCTGTTCTAAGGTACGGAATTGAAGTCATGGATTCGCATCAAGCACTGCATTATCTAAACTTCAAAAGCACAAAATAAAATCATTAAGATACTTTTTAGAAGTAAAATTTGTGAAAAAACTAATGAATTATTCACTAATATGAAAATTTTAAGGATTACTCAATTGAGAGATTATGTTGCGACCCTCAGCAACTACTATAGCCCTAAGTTTAAAACTAACGATAAGTCTAAAACCTTATACTTTAGGAAGAGCACTTACACAGTACCATTTGCAAAAAAATGTGTATGGACAACGTAACAGGGAATACACTGTACCAAAACTTTTTAACAGCTTGCCTGAACAATTACTTAACGTTGAAAAATTAAGGGAATTGAAAAGGACGCTAAAAGCACATCTGCGCCTTAAAAATATTTAAAGATGAACCTTCATTTTTTCTTCTCCTTTCACGTAAAACTTTGTACTTTTTTTTGCTGTAGCTATCAGATCTTTGACCCACTCTGTGTTTAACTACGGGCTTGCTTTTATTTAAGATATTGCCTTATACTTTCTCACCATATTAGTGTTAATATTATTATTATTATTTAGTGACTTTTTCAGTTACGTGAAATCTTATAGAAATATTACGAAATATCGAATATTGTAGACTCATGCAAGTTTTACATAACAAACTCCGAGTCAATATGCAATAAACTATCATTCATTCATTCATTAAAAATACAAAACTTATGAAATATCTGAAATAAGATACAGTAAACTAACCGTAAGATTAATATGCTGGTTTCGAGTGTACGCGGGAGAAGCCAACATCCGCAGGTTTTTTTTCGTGGTCGCAGGGTTTTTTTTTTTCGAAAAGCGCCGCTCATTACGAAAAATAATTTAAATAAATACTTACATAACAGTAACTAAATACAGATGCAAACTTATTTACGTTGCCTTTTGGACTTATATGTCAGACTGCCTGAGCGGGGACTCGAACCCAGGACCTTTGAACCAGCGGTATGGCTCAGCGGTAGGACATCGGCCTTTGGTTTCAAAGGTCCTCGGTCTGATTCCCCGCTTAGGCAGTCTCACGTATAAGTCCAAAAGGCAACGTAAATAGGTTTGCATCTGTGTTTAGTTATTTCTTGTGAGCCTTTGGCTTTCCCGTCTTTACATAACAGTAACATGCAAAACAAAAATTGTATAGTAGTCGTTATGTTAAGAATATTAATTGCAGTACGAGCAGTAAAAGTTATATTAAGAAAGTAAGGACGGATTGAAAAATTGGGTCTGGAGGTAAGAGCCACTTGAAGCTCTTCCCCCTTCCCCATCTCTTCTTCACACACAAAAAAAGTTTCTGCTGTATAAGTACAGGCTTCCTTTCACCAAAAATAATAAAATTAAATGCCTGGATGCGTTTGCCTCCTCTGCCTCATTACGCCTCTGCTCCCACCATCCACAGGTACAAGGGTTTTTCCGTATTGATTTTTGCGTCCGTAGGTTAGCAAAATCAACGCGAGGAGCCGCTGGGTATCGTAGACCTGCCGGCCAGTTGTAATGGAGCAAGACGTACAAGCGAACTTCATGAAGGAGGAGGAAAAAGGACGAAAACATAAAGCACCGACTGTAGTAGTTAGTTTACGTTGCGCGAACAACCGGCTAAGCAAAGTTATATGCATGGCCGGATTAAACCTCTAGAGGCCTGCTTAAGATTTATTGTGGCCCCATCCCCAACAGTTTTTTTTAACAATATTTTTTTTGTAAAAACAGTAAAAGTTTTAATTTTTTTTTCTTATTTAAGGCCGCTAAAAATTAATTAAGTGGTTCTAAGAAGTGGTACTAAAAAAAATTGACGCGAGCGGTCTGTGTTTTTTTTCCGAAATTTTTCAATTGCGTGGAATGGCTCTTTTTATTTACGAAACAAACAAATTTCAGTAGCTCATATTTTGTTGTGGAGTAAAATATCGATGGTCTAATTCCAAGTTAAGCCATGTTTACAGTGCATGTTGCATATTTGACAAAAAGTCTGTCTTTACATCCAAGTTTTCACTTGTATTTATAACATGCCTCTAAACGGCCCTTAGATCCGTTTTGAGGCAGTCATGTGTATGGAGCTGATATGGTCATCGGCTCCAGGAAGTGTTGGGCAAAAGAGTTGACGCGTGATCGGATATTTTTTTTAATGCTTGTTAGACTACGATTAAATAAGTTTTAAATATCACTGCATACGGTCTCCCTTTAAACGCAACTGTTATTCTTTCTTAATAACCCACTATGGTTTAACGGTACAACTTTCTTGTTGAGTCAGAGAAGAATGTTTGAAATGTGCTTTCAGGCATACTGTCTGACCCAAGACGAAAGTTAAAGAGTAACTTTCTGCCAAACGTCAGGTTAAAAAAATTACTACAACGTAATTTTCAAATACGACCCAGTTTTTGTTTTATAATTCGGAAGAGTTGCCCAATACTGGGTCAAAATTGACCCAACTGTTTGTAGAATGTGTAGGAATGATGGGAAAAGGTAACACAAGTCTAACTTGTGCTCGGAAACCTACGGTTATTGAAAATTTAGCTGGTATTATCATTTCATTGGCTTTGCAGCGCTATTCACTCTTCAGTTGGGTTTCACATTCATATTTTGTTTTAGTTTTTTATCCGTCGATTTTAGTTTGTACTTGTGTATCCACGTAATAAAACTGGCAATAAGCCCAATTTTTAATACTTTATCGATCAGGATGATGAGTGATACTTGACGATACCTTCAGAAGAAATACTATTAAAGAAGAGGTGACTATTAAACAAGGGGTGACTATTAAACAAGAGGTGCTGTGAGCTCATTTAATAATATGACAAGAGACCATTTGATGTTTGCTTTTTTTTTTGGCTTTGTTTTTTTGGGACCACGAACCCAAACTGGCTTATCTGCCCAACGACGATGATAGGGGCGATTTAGCTAGATAAATCCTAGCGGAAAACCCAGGACGTTTGGTCCGGTCTTAACAATGGATTGCCAGGAATATAAAACGACTTGCATGCCCACCAACCGTTACAATCAGCAAACTGCCAGTCTTATTCGCCTAATGCCTAGCTACAAAAATAAAAAATAAAAATAGTTCCAATGTTAATATCGTTCGGTAACCTATTTAATCCAAGCATACAAAGTAAAAGATGTACCACTTTTACTGCGAGTATTTGAAACATTCCATGCCTGCCGCCCACAATGCAAGCAACGCATGTGCACCAACATCGATTATGACGGCATCAAAAGCGAACCTGATAGCATTCAAACAGGGCGCATGAACCTAGTAGTTTACGACCGTAATCAGACTATCGAATACCCATAAAATCATGTAATTTTCTGGTTAGTCTATTAGGAGCGGCGTGAAGATGGAGTCGTCAACGCAATTATACCCAGTAGCGTGCACAGACCCCAGAGAGGGCAGGGGCAAGTTTTAGTAAAATGGTAGGACTACAGTAAGTTTTAATAGACACTTTTTTTTGGCCACATTTATTTTGCTTTCTCTTTTAACCCTTACTTAGACCTTTTTGGGCCTCTCTGTCTCTTTACGGGCACCGCCGCACCAGGAAATGTGGTGTATACCCTTTTTTTTTTTCGTCGAATTCCGTTTCGCTGATTCCCGTTTCGCCGAGAATGAAGCTCTGATTAAAATTCGGCGAGAGGGAAATTCCCGTTGCACGATTCAAATTATTCTAAAAACATTTGACGTTGGAGAAGTTAAAGATGCATTCCTAATTGGAAGGAATTTGTGATTAGTTGCGGTTTCTCATGTTATACGGTAGCGCGAGCGAGGCACGTAATTTGGGAAACAAAATTTGGGCGAAACGGGAATCGGCGAAACTGGATGCGGCGAAACGGTCACAAAAAGGCCTTTTTTTTTTAACAAAAAAGGACATTTTCAGAAAGTGAGGGCAGAGGCAGCACCCCCCCCCCCCCCCAAACCCCCCTGGCGGTGAGGCGGCCGGGTCGACCCCATGTTTCCACCGTTTGTTCTGAGTCTGATCCCACGCGGCCAGTTGTCGAACTAGTGTCCGCTGTTACTTTTGGGAACAACGTACGTTAAATATTACACTGTATAGGTTTTCATCGAATAAAATATTCGCAAAAAAACTACCCCCTTCTACTGCGGATAGTCCAAACATGAATCATTCCACAAACAGTAACATTTAAATCGCTTTAAAGCGAGGAACGCGCCTTCTTTCTCAAGCTAAGGACGACTGACATAGAAATTGCGTGTTTGCCTCCTACCGACACGCCTGTTCTTGCGCGTGCCAGGACGATGATGCCTGTTAACATATGTTTTGGCAAATACGATTTTAGCGATATTAGGGCGGTTTTACGCAACGGCAATTTTTTTTTCTCACTAGCTGTTACGTGGTCAATACTAAATATCTGCTGGCCGCTTCTCGCCTTTACCGGAACATGCGGCTTTTGAGTTGTATATATACGTAGTAACAAGAATTTATAGGGTTGGGGAGGAGAATTTGTGACTGAGACCCATACTGAAACGTCTTGGATACATTTACATTAGTTCAGTCTTAGTTTATATCGGGCGCCACGTGTTTTATGTGGGAATTTCTACTCAGTTTTTAGCCTAAAATTAAACTAAATTAAACGAAACTAGCTTATATTTAATTATTATTTAGCCTAACTTAGTTGTAATTTAGTTTACTTTAGATTTGGGCCAAAAAATGAGCAAAAATGACCAGATAGAACACGTGGCGCCCTCTGAAAACTCGGACTGAACTAATGGGGACGAATCGAACGTGTTTCAGTAGGGACTTTTTAGAGTTACAAATTCTCCTCCCAAACCCTATAAATTCTTGGTAGTAACCATGGCAACAACGCGGACGCATATCTTTTCCGAGTGCCTCGCAACACGACGTACGATGCGTGCGGCATGACAGCATCGATGTGTGACAACAATAAAACGATTTTTACTGAAGTACAACACTGATTTCTGTATGCCAGCATTCCACGGTTTGTTTTCGATTCGATAACCCCAAAATGCACGCCGTGTTGAATTTTGAGTTCTCGCTGCGAGCAGCTAGTTATTCAGCCATCGTTTGATCACTACTACTAGAAGCTGTTCTTTGTGCGAGAAGAGCAAATTTTGAAATAGCATGAAATGACAACTATGTTGTAGCAATGTTTAAAATTACTGTTGCACTTTGTTTTTTTTCGTATTGTTGTTTATATTACATTTAACTTGTTATGTGTTACCGGATTCGTTTAGTAGAAATTGGAAACTAATCGTAAATAAATACTGGTTGACTAGCAAATAGCGTTCGGCGAGCGAGAAGGTCTCGTTCCTAAACGCGCCCTTAAATCAACTGGCTTAGAGCCAGAAAGCTAAATCTGCAGCTTCTCTCCCAGACGACCTTGTGCCAACAAGTGGTGGAATACAAGGCGAAAGTTACAACATGAATACTTCCACGTCTTACGGACATGTATTTATTTATAAGCTCCTGGTCCCATTTAACACGTGCAACAAGTTCACAAATTAAACAGCTAAGCTTATAAATAAAAATATTACCTGCACGGACATTACTGGTCTTTCTTCCGTGCAAATAACCACGGAAGAGCCGACCTCATTGATTTATTTGAACTCATAAATTCGTACCACTTTACCGTCAAAAGGAAAGTGTGTATATTAGTATTAATGTCATTTTCCAGCTTTAATTTTACGTGCTTAAAATGATTCTATATCACCATAAGAATGGTGTAAAAGTAAACATAATGAGCCACATCATATGTTAGGTATTTGAAACTGGCCAGGTTCGCATTTGATGCCGTAACTATCGATGTTGGTGCACACGCGTATTTTTTTTAACGTACTTTTTATTTGTTTCATTGAAGCAGTAATTTTGATATCACTGTTATTTTATTTATTGTGTTATTCATTGAATTTTTTCATTTAAAAATATTTTTTCCATGTAGCTGCAACAGCGCGTTGGTGTAATCCGTGCTGAGACAATGCTTTGTTAGGCACAAACAATGCTTGCAACAATTCTAAACAATGAATTTTCTGATTTGAAAGAAATGCAAGTCAACACCTCTCCACTCTGTCATCGAAGCGATTTTGACCTTATGAAAAGTACACTCTTCCTAAGCAGTGAGTTTTCCTAAGAGGTAGTTTCCAAACAACCGGCCGCTAACTTTATTTTTTAGTTCTTGAGTGGAAGAAAATTCGCCCACTTCAACTCAATTCCTAATTCCTAGCCAGTTGGCGCAAAGAGACAGACGGGTTACACGCCTTTGGCAACAAACACGTGAGAAAACAAATCGTCCTAATGTTTTAAACGGCGTATCAAACACCACCCGTGATACGCACGGGATTCAGCTAGTGGTTTACATAAATCGAAGTGTTGGCCTGACTACGGATCTGGCTGAAGCAAGCAAAAGATTCAGCAGAAGAGTGCGCAACATCGTGTCTTGAAAGCTCTCATGGGGCAATTGCGGTTGATCTAGAACCATAGCCAATAGATAGGCTACTACATGTCTAAAAGTTCGATCAGGACCCTGCACGACGAAGACCCTGGGGGCACTCATAGTGCTTACACAGAGCCCCGTTGACACATCAATACGTCGGCAGTTTAATAAGTTGGTAAACCGGGTTTATATTCCCAACTTCCCAAAGCCCCTTCCCAAACTCCCAAAAAATTAATTTCACTGATGTCAAACTTACCATTCTTAGCAGCAACGACAGCCGTCAACAAACATATCCAGAAATTCAAAGAGCCCATCGTGTTCGCAAACGCTTTTTCACTGCGGGTAGTTTGTTGGATGGGAAGGGACAGGAGTCCAAAGATAAAGACTGGAGGCTTGAACGTCCACTTTACACGAGGGGCGGCGTGCGACTGCAGGAGTTACAGAAAGCTACTCTTTATCACGTGACATCGAATGTGACGTTTTACCGTTGGTTACCCGTATGTTGTCCACCCTCTGCGAATTGATCGTAATGCTCTGCGAGGGTGAAAACAGTTACAAGTGTTAGAGTGACGTTTGAAATCGTCGCTATATGTATAGTCGTTGTTTGGCCAATAATGATGATTAGCACAATGTTGGGTGGGCTGCAAAATGGGCATCCCCGTCTCATCTAATTCAGACGACTTTGGCTCCGTGCCACCAAGAAGAATGAAAAATGATTGAGTCCCACTGCGAATCCTGTGAGGCATGGATCCCAAACAACGTGAGGAGGAAAAAGAGTTCCAGGGTGAGAGTTGTAGGCTGCCATTCAAGTGAACGCTGGATCGAATTCCAAGGCACATGCGGGATCTGGGGGAAAAAAAACAGTTCAAGCTGTTTGGTTTTTCTTGGCCTAGTATAACCCTTTGCAGGACTGTGTGGTTTAAAAACATCATCTACGTGATGTAGCAGAAACAATGGCACATCACGAGCTTTGTACGGAGACGCCCGGGGACCCCGAGCAAATCGAGTAGCAACACCCCAGTGGTCAGCGTCCTCGTCTCCAAACCAAGTGAATGCCGGGTTAATTCCAGGAACCGACTTTACAAAAAAAATCATGAAGAACCCTTAAAGGCACATGCATACATGTTGGCTTTCCTGTATGACTCAGTTTTGCGACATTAGCCCAAACGTATGTAAATGTTGCCAACACATTCATTTTCTTGTTTTTTTTTCATTCGTGAGAGATGATTTTGCGACATTAACTCTAACCTGTGTAACTGCTGCAAACGCTAGTCTCAACGGGTCGCTCGACATACCGGAAGGATTTATGTCCCTTTAAAGGGTTGAAAGCAGTCTGATGCGAAAGCGGTTACTGTACGTCGTAACTCCTGCCTGGATCTTTCTCGCGTGTTCACAAAAGTGTTCACAAACGCACTTGCCTGTGTATACGCGTTTCGCCGATTCCCGTCTCGGCAAAAATGTTTCCCGTTTCACCAAAATCAGAAGCTTTGATTAAAATTCGGGGAAAGGGGAATTCCCGTTTCGCCGTATCAATATATTCGATCGCTGGAGAAGTTAAAGATGCATTCCTAAATGGAACGAATTTGTGATTAAAAGCTGTTACTGATGTTATATGTTTAGCCGAAACGAGCGCGGCAGCGCGAGCGAAGCACGTAATTAAGAATGATGAAGAAGTCGACAAAATATGAAGACAATGGGCTTCAAACAATGCCACAAATTAGTTTATCAAAAGCTTTAGTAATGCTGGCTATAAGAGCTGAAATGAATAGTTTCAAAGTTGGTTGAGTAACAATCACTGCATGCGCGATCGTTGTTGCGGGGTTATCGCGTTGGTATCAAGACGGAGAAAAAGGCAATGGAGGCTACACTGAGAAGTGCGATTTACTTTCTTAAGAAGACCAATACCCCGGGACCCTCGGAGAGGGGAGGGTGTAGTTGGACAGATCACCCAATGGGAAAGTGCGGGGAGAGGAGGGCAGGGGACCGGGCCCCCCCCGGGGCCCGGCCGGGGGGGCCGGCGGGCCGGGGGGGGGCGGTCGGGTTATTTTCACATCATGCTACCCAGCATATTATTTTGCTGGCGCATGGACAGATAGTCTGCGTGGGTATCAAGTCGGAGATACAGGCAATCAGCTACAAAATAATGGCGGTGCCCGGAGGGGGGGGGGGGGCCGGGCCGGATTAAGACATTTTGGGGCCCGAGGCGTCGGTTTGTATTGGGGCCCTAATCATACATGGTAGGCGGGTAGCCCATGAAAAAAAGGTAAACCTAAAAATATCTAAAAATCCAAAGGACTTTTTTAAAAGTGAAAATGGAAACCACGTTTCTGGATCAAAAACCCCATTCAGTCTGAAAAAGTGGGTCAAATTTATCGCAAAAAATGTCAAATTGACATAACTGTTGTTCGGTCCAGTGCAGTGACGAGTATAGAAAGTACATGTAACGCGGTACAT
Source organism: Lithobius niger (assembly GCA_023313725.1). Lineage (NCBI taxonomy): Eukaryota > Metazoa > Arthropoda > Chilopoda > Lithobiomorpha > Lithobiidae > Lithobius > Lithobius niger. The sequence continues at coordinate 33,415 of JAHWFP010129259.1, read as the reverse complement.
GTATGCGGTTACATGTAATGTCATGAGTACACCGAATAGTTATCATTTTATTTCAAAAAAAATTTGCCCATTACGTAGACATGTCGTGGCACTCAGCAAGATTCAGTTATTTTGTTTGTTAAAGAAGGAGTTTAATTCGATAACTTAATAAAACCTAATCTTAATATAAACCAACTTGATTTAACCACGACGTCACCATTTGAAAAAAAATTGAAACAGTTTTAAAGTAGTCTTGGGGGCCCCTAGACTACCTGGGGCCCGAGGCAGCTGCCTCATTTGCCTCACTGTTAATCCGGCCATGGGGGGGGGGGGGGAGATAGCAGGGGGTGCGGGGGAAAAGAGGGCATTTTCAAGTCATGTTGCCCAGTATATTATTTCGCTCGCGCATGCGCAGATGATCTGCGCAGGTATAGGTAGTAAGCTTTAAACTTGTAGCAAAATCAATTACCTTTAAGCCGTGAAAAAAATATATTGTTTCATATAAGCTCCCGCGTCAATAATGAAGGGCCGCGTCACTTCTTTTTATTGTTTTTTTTTTTTATTACTTTACTTCGAGCATTAAACATGCCTGTCTGTAGCTAGCTAGCTGTAGCTAGGCTAGCTAGCTAGCTGTAGCTAGCCTGTTGTCCAGCACTACGTTAGCAGTAGATAAACGAAAAACCACTGTTCGGGCAAAGAATGATCAGCAATAACACCACTTATATTCGTTAACTTGGCTAGCACTGCGAACTACATTTTCAGTGCACATTATTATAGGCTAGTTTAACTGATTTTTAACAACACAAGGAAAGCAGCGCATCTTGCAAAACACAAAAAAAGAACTGATTTTGCGATTGAATCTTTTTTTTTTTTTATTATTATTCATTTCTTTTTAGGGTGCTCTACTTTGTTTGATGTTCGATGCACAGTTCACACATTATTAAAACCTTGAAAATTCGAACGTGTTTTTTTTTTTTTTTTTTTTTTATGTTTCATGTTTTCCTTAAAAGGTTATGTTTCATGCCTGCAGAAACCCAGGTTTCAAAATACGCTTTTTTTCCCATTGTTTTATCTCATTTGTAGGAAGCTCACAAGAGCAAAAAAATTCCGTCCCCTATAAAAAAAAAATATATTGTCGCACCGCATCAGGCTTGAGAGGTAAAAAAAAAATAAAAATAAAAAGCCGCCCGTCCGCATCGACTTTTGGTTTGCACACTTACGATAACCAAGGTTATTTTTTTTATTGATGGGCCTTACTTCAACGGCAGGTAATTGTTTGTGAAGTTGGAGAACATCAAAAAGCATCTTTCGCTTTAACATTAGCAACCGAGTTCTCTAGAATTGCCTTTTCTTTTAAGTGACGCTGAAAAGGGCGGACCCTTTCAACGAACTGAGGCTTAAAAAGTCGATACTTGCTGAATCTAAGTCCACGGACATGCGCAGAATCCTCTTGTCGCGTAGCATGGTGCTGTTTGCAACTCATAACGTATCCTGATGTAAGTTAATTCGAAAAAAAAAATTAGGTTCGGGGGGGGGGACAATATTATGTGCTTGTATGCTATGTCAGCACGCGTTTGTTGTATGCTGTATGCGTACCTAACTGGAAACCGTCCGATGTCATGACAACAGTTGATACACGCATCGAATTATGGAAGTCGTCAGCTTGTTAAGTAAAGCAATATGACGAAAACTCTGCCAGGCGTTTATAAAGTTATATGTGTTGTTAAACAGATCATGCTATAAACAAGTATAAACATGCTATTAACGCTACAACAGTAAGAAAAAAAAAAAAAAAAAGAGAGAGAAATGAAGCTCCACTAAGAATTAAGTATAGGATATTACCCGCTTTCCGAGTGATGAGAGCTAACAATGTTGAGACGCGCAGCGTCGAGATATTGTTTGGATCTCAGCACGAGGAAAGCGGGTGATATATCCTATATATTACTCGGTTTTTGCCTCTCAGTCCAACGATTGTTGGCTGCGTTTGGTCGTGCTCGGTGAATGTGTGTGCTCGGGCTCGGTGATTATTGCGGGCGGAGCCATATTTCTTGTTCCTTTTTTTGTTATGGCAAAACAAGTTATGGAGTTAGAGGATCTATTTGACTTATCGAGTCAACCCAATTAACGAGAAAACTTGGCGCACTACCCACTTCTTTAATTTCTTTAACTCTGTTTTGCTTTTTAAGATGTAGGGAAGCGAGTTTCAACTGGCTTAGAGGCTAGCATTTGGAACCGGTCATCGAGCTACCTGCAAGGGGCACAGCAGATTAGTTGGAGTGAAAAAAACGACCTTTTTTTCCGGATTTTTTAATAGCTTGGGGTGTGGAAAAGTTGCTTTTTAGCATCACTATCACACGTAAAAAATGTCGTCACTCCGAAGTGATGTCTTGAGGTGCCACAAGGGGCTTCAAGTTTAGCATTGTTTCCGCCTATGTTAAACAATGCTAAACTTGACGCCCCTTGTGGCACCTCAAGAGATCACTTCGGAGTGATGACAATTTTTACTTGTGATAGTATTACGAGAAAATGCTAAAATTGAATTTTAAGCCTGCCAAATAATAATTTTTAATTTTTTATCGTGTCCGCCTAATTATTATTTGGCAGGCTTAAAATTCAATTTTAACATTTTCTCGTTTCATGCTCGCAAGAACCATCTACAAACAAGCCAGATCCACAAAGAATTTAATTTTTTTTTTAAATGTGGGTATAGTTTGACATTGAAAGTGCCCAAAAATGACGCTTTAGCCTATTTTGGCCCATAACTGTTCAATGCACATTATCGTGCAAGAAAATATTCCTTGCAGTTGTAGTTACCTTCCATCCGCTCTATGAGCATCAAATGAGATAATGTTAAAATTAAATTTTAAAGCAGTTAAATTTTTTTTTCATTTTTCAGCTATTTTGCGTATGTTAAACAATGCTACACTCGAAGCCCCTTGTGGCACCTCTAGACATCACCTCAGAATGATGAAATTTTCATGTGTGATAGTTATGCTAAGAGGCAGCTTTTCCACGACCAAGCTATATATTGGGAATTCCCCCAAAAAAGATTTTTTTTTCACTCCACCCTACTGCCTATACGCGGAGTGATTAGTTTTTCAAGCCTATGCTGTGAGAGCGGTTTCTTGGACCTAAAAAATATCCAATACATATTGATTTGTTGGCAGCTGCTGAAATGTTCAGCAAGTGGAATCTTTTCTAACCTTAATATGTTTCGCAGCGTAACGGATTGGACAAAACAACGTGATACGTTGTTGGACTTCGTGAGTGGGTGAGGTTTAAACAATACGTAGTTGCCCCCTGACTGGACAAAAGCTCACGACAACTTAGATACCCTGAAAGAACGTTAATTTTCAGCACTTTTGTTGGTGCTTGTTCACAAATAAATTAAAACAGTAAAAACGGGAGGGACCAGCCCTAACCAGCCCTCTTATCGTGAGCGTTTGCCCAGTCAGGGGTCAACTACCTACTGTTCAAAAAAAAAAAAACAACGTGTTTTACGCGTATCTTAAAATCCGCTCTTGTAGCATCGGCAAGGATGCTTCCATATATATTTCATACGACTTGGCAGTGATATACTACGAGTTTGGCCCAGGGACAGTTCCTGTCTCGAGAGCGCGCTGCGAACACGATCGGATCGAGCTCGTCGGTGCATTAGCTTTGAATTGAATGGAAATGAGGTGAGTCGGTCAAGTTTCGAGACGTTGTTATGGGAACGTAAAACAAATAATATAATAATGAGTAACATAATTTATCGTTACTCTCATAACATAGTGAAGTGAAAAAATGTTTACTCCAGTATATTATTCTTAAATCTAACACAAAACCCACAAGGGTGAAAGAACCCATCAAGTTTCAACCAATCAAAGTAGTGATATCAGAGCCAAAATGGCTGCCACCAAGTTACTACATTAGTTGCCAAGTTACTCCCATCGAGTATTAGATCAAAGATTAAATCAAAAACCTGACCATGACTACTATCGGTAGCAATGGTCAAGTTTTAGATTTAACGTGTGAGGTAATAGTCGGTGGGATTAGCTTGGCAACTAATGTAGCAACTTGGTGACAGCCATTTTGGCTCTGATATCACTAATTTGATTGGCTGAAACTTGGTGGGTTCTTTCACCCTCGTGGGTTTTGTTTTAGATATCACTTCTTTTGTAATTTTTTTGTGTGGCATATTAATTTAGCCACTGCCTAGTTATTTACTATCTGGCCAAGTTTGGTAGAAATATATTGAATACGAACGGAGATATTAATTTGTTTCAAAGTTTTGCTGCAGTGAGGACTTCAGTCATATTAAAGCGTTTGCTGATTTGCATTCAACCATCAACAATAAGTAGCACGGGCTGCGGATTTATTAAAAGCTTAGTGGCCCGAAGCCATGCGCCTTACTATAAACAAGTAGCGCGTCCATTTTATCGACAATGATGTGTTGCCAATTATTTCTGGCAGTCCGATTGCATTGTTACTCGTTAACACTAATAACGAGTATTGTTTATTTTGATCATCAGTAGTTTTTCCAACGTACGGAAAAATAGCATTAAAATGATTGCAAACGTTTTAGTTAATGCCTCCCCAAACGTCAAACCGTAAAAGACACGTATTGGAGTTAAAAGAGTGTTGAATACCAAATTTAATTCATATCTGTCGCATAATTTATTTTATATGAGCGGAATTAGTAGTCAGTAGTCAGTATCCACCCAAATCCAAAACTGGTATAAGAGCAGCCACCAAGTTTCCAAAAAGGGTCGGTCTTTCAAAGTTGTGATATCATTCAACCAGGGAAAGGCCGCTAAGGTTAATCCTATTAGCCAAGTTAATCGCACCTACTAATAGTTCGAAAGTTAAATGAAAACTAGATCATTGCTACTAGCGGTAGCAATCTTCAAGTTTTCCTTTAATGTCCAAAGTATTATTCCGTGCGATTAACTTGGCTAATAGGATTAACCTTGGCGGCCTTTCCCTGGTTGAATGATATCACTACTTTGAAAAGCCCGCCCTTTTTGGAAACTTGGCAGCTGCTCTTATACCAGTTTCGGTTTTGGGTGGATATGACAACTTTCATAGGCCTGTGAATACAAAGAATTCCACTGTCTAATAGTCACCTCCAGCTTTTTTGTCTGGAGTGTCTATAAATTTTCTAATTTTTAATTTTTACGTTTGCCATTGCCGTTACACCACCCAAATGGACACGGTTTGGCTTATTGTATGCCAATGTTTCACATGCTTAAGTCTATTTAACCCGATTTTTGAGCGTACTGGCTAACAAAAGCTGATTTTCGTTCGCTTCGCTCACTCAATCAGCGCATCCCCCTTCACTTGGCCCTCCCGAGGTTAACGTTAATCTTTAATCAATCATGAACACATACTACAAACTCACGGAATGGTAAATGTTCATACAGCTCTAATATTCTGGTGGCAGACGAAGATTACTAAAACTAATCAA
>JAHWFP010129259.1:0-22987 GCA_023313725.1 Lithobius niger | reverse complement strand
GCGGTGATCCTGGCTTTAAAACATAGAGATAGTACTCGATAATAAAATGTAAGCTATTGATTTAGCTTTGTTTGGTAAAGAAAAAAAAAAGCCATCGCCCGTATCTGAAAAATCACTAAAAAAACATTAAAAAAAACACCGCCCGCTCGCATCAGTTTTTTTTAGTAGCACTCCCGAGAACCACTTAATTAATTTTTAACGACCTTAACGCTATTCTCACCTTCGTAAGGGCCTTACTTCAGGAGGAGTAGGAGCACAAATGTGCAAGCAAACAAACAAACAAACAGATCGTATGTTATGAATGATGTAGATGAAATGCAGGAGTGCTGAGGAATAAGGTGAACGAACTATGAGCAACAATTGCAATTAGTTTGCATCGAAACAAACAGGAGATCAAAGAAATTACATGAAGCATGGATGGACGCCAGTGGAGCGAGCGAAGCGAACGATATGATTCGTGCAGCATTAATAAACTAAGCATACTTTAACAACGGTAGCGATACTGCACGTAAAATTATATTGCATGCTAGAGCGGGTATGAATGATCGATTACATCAAGATGAAATTGTTTACTTTAACGATTCGCTTTTACGAGCAATAAAAAGTAAACTGAATCAAATCAAAGTGTTATTTAATGTCTGTAATTTGAGCTCTACCCTGTAGTTACATAAAACGTCACGCGACGTGCGTTTATCACATTGCGTAGGTGCTTGTAATGAATCGTATATAGTGTTGAGGTTGAAGGCAGTGCCAGATTTTCTGGGTGGCTCTCGCTTACAGCTCGCCAGGGGTGCTTTCCGGGTCACGCTACGACCATGTTACACGCGTTTCTAGATACGCGTACGCGTAATGCGGAAATAGTCCGAAGTGCAACCAAAAAAAAAAAAAAACTGCACTTTGTGAGGATAACACCATCTCTGGTGTACTTCATGTTCACACCCATGATAAACTTTTAGGAAGGGGTGCCTCCTGAAACCTGTCCAAAAACCAACATGGAGGCCATTAATTTTGTTTTTAAAATGGCCGCTGTACAATACAAAAATTCGAAAATCTTACTGATGTTTGTAAGTTTAGTGCCGACTTCCAGGTTTTAAAGTGTACCGAATTTTAAAAAATGCTCTAAATAATTGCCAGGCCTTTACACAATGAGATATCCAAAATGGCGGCTAAAATGGCGCAAAATTCAAGTGTTTTTCATAATTTTAAAATATACTGGTAGAGTAGAGGCGGATTTGAATTATTCCTCAAAAAGGTGACTTCATTAGCAATGACTAGTAACTAGCAAATACCAGGTAAAATCAGTAATGTAGTGTGTTCGTAATTACGAACTAAGTTGTAGCTGTTTCTATGCTGTAGCACTGCATATTTCTTCCAATTCACCGTAAGTTACAACTTTAAACTGTTGCAATATCCGTTCGAATTAAGATAAATAGCTCTAAGTAAGCTTAGATGAAAGATGGGGAAGTTTATTTTGGAACAAGGCCAATTAAAACGTTTTATTTTAATTAGGAGCTAAGCTATGGCAGTGTATCTTCACTGTAGTGGTGTGATTTTTGCGTCTTTTAACACAAGTTACATCGTTAAAGCGCTGCAATAGCCGTTCTAATTAAGATAAATGGATGTAATTAGGCTTAGATGACAGATTGAGATGAATATTTTCGAATGAGGGTAATTAAACGGATTATCGTAATTAGGGGATAAGCTAAAACTGTTTATCTACGATGTAGCTCCATGATTTCTTCTTCAATTCACCGCATGTTACATCTTTAAAGTGACGCGGTGGCGTTCTAATTATGATAAATGGATGTAATCAGGATCATATCAAAGGTGGCAAAAAGTATATTCCAACATAGTAATAAAACTGTTTTCGTGATTAGGAGATAAGCTGTAAGTGTTTATCTGTGCTGTAGCTCCATGCTTACGTCAATCCTCTCTAAGTTACATCTTTAACATGATGTGGTAGCAGTTCTATTTATGATTAATGAATGTATTTTAATAAGCTCAGCTAATTAATTGTTAATTTCAATTAGAGGTTGTCATCGTGGCTGAGTTGTGAGAGAGCTCATCCTGGTTGCTGGAGGTTTGCGGGTCTGGTCGAACCCCTGGAAAGGGGACCTTGGCAAAGTCCCCGCCAGGACTGCCGGCCAGGGTAGCGTGAGAGGCTACCATGCTCCTTCAGCGGCTGTGGGATGTATTCTGGTTAATTCTGGACAATCTTTCGGCCCCGACGATGATCGGAGGTTTCCCGGGTCGAATCCCTGGGCTGGCACCTCCCTTTACCAGATTTCTTCTTCTCTAAAAAATATCTGGTAATGTTCAAAATTGAGCCGGTTCAGCCATACAAGCATTAATTGCTTCGGCTGACAAAATTAAATGCTCGACAAAATTAAAAAAAAAAAAAAATTAAAAAAAACTAAATAAACTTATTTTGCATTAACATTCTACTGTATAAGTTGCTGTGCATTTACTATATCGCAATTGTTTTCCTGACCCCACCTCCTCCTGATAGCACCTTCAACAAAATTTTTTGCCCCCTCCCTCACTCTTCATGTAAAAATTTGCATGACCCCCTTTCATTTTCGCCCCCCGTTCACAAATAATGATTGGCCCCTTACCCATAATACTCTACGAATCAGTGATGCAGCAGAGATGAGCAGTACGTCAAGCCTTTATTTATACCCTCCCGGCGCTACCAAACTAGTTATTCAACAGAAGGATCTGTAAATAGATCAAGTTGGCTGATCATTCTCTTCCCTTTTTTCGTGTGATCATGAACGTACCAATGCTGTGTTTTTTCTGCCTCTGCTTGTACGCGCGTCCAGAAACGCTTATACATGGACGTAGGTGTACGAGCTGTGTACGCCGCCGTGGGAGTTATATATTATAAAACATTTGTGTTATGGTTGTCACTTTGAACAGTTGTCCATGCACTAACGCAAAGAGTAGTGGTGCACCGACAAATTTGTTTGGCAGTGGTAAAAGAACTGAAAACGACGTTTGAGAAAATCCGTAGCAGGGGTCCGGGAAAAAAACACTAAGTCGAAGGACGTTTCTACGATTTTAGTGCCTTTTGTCCGCCATCTTGTGTTTGTGACGGATCTAGATTGGAGGAGTTGGCATCCCGTTTTGTGGAGGTTTTGCTTGTGACCAAGGCCAAAAAGAAGGTTATTTAGTCCAAAAATAATGCTTGTTGATTTTTTATGCTGCTGTGTTTTTTTTTTTCTTATTTATTTATTCCAGTCAGGGGACGTCCGTTCTAAAATGACAATTGTAACGAGCGTTAAATGTAATGCAAGATGGCCACATGAAGCCATCAATCACCTCACGGTGCACCTTGCCATTATGCGAGCCGCGCGCGCCTCTCCAATTGCCGCTTAAACACGGGAATTGGCAAAGCGCCAACGAGCGAGCTCAACTGCTCAAACCAGTTGGAACCGGACCACTGCAGTATGCTGGTCACGTGACGTCAATCCTGGCGGAAACCCCTGGCTCAAGCGCATCGGAAAGGCGACAGGAACAGAGATTCTCCAATTGGTGTTAGGAAAAGGAACTGAAAGGTTGGTCCTCTAATTCTGTTAAGGGTCAGTTTGAGTGATTAAAAGCCAGCACTGATGCCTAATATGTGGTACCCTGGGTATAGTCCCCTATAGCTATGCCATAAGAACTGATTTGGAGTTAAGTTCTAAACTTGAAACTTCTCGTCCATTCCCTGAGTGCTTACATATTTTGGGGGGCTTTCCGGGATCCGATAAGTGGGCATCGCCGGGTAGCCAGACACTCAATGTCACGGCCCCCAACCCTCAAGCATAAGAGATCGAACTTGGCTCATTGAGATGGGAAGCGCCAAAGGCAACGGTGGAGAAATGGACTCTACCGAGGGTGTGGACACTCATCATGTTGGCTTACAAGTATGGTCAGGTCCCACTGGGCGAAAATGCTTTTGTGTAAGACCTACAACAATTGGACAACCCTAGTATTGGGAGGAAGAATTGTTGGAGCATGAGTTACAACTAGGACGGACTGAACACCCAACGGCGAAACGTGTGAAGCCACGATATGCAGATGACATGCCACCGCCGATGTCGAATTCGTAGGGGGTGCCCACGACATCATACTTCGCCCCGATGACCCAATCAACGAGTGCAACGGAAACTGGGGACCATTCTGTGATTGGCGCCCCCATGGACAAACCCCCAACAGTACAAAAACCCGATTTTGAATTTGAGTGGTGCTTTCTTGTTTAGATAGGTCATTCAACACACCAGGGAGCTTTGATAGGGTCAGTCCACTCAATGCAGCGCAACAGCGCGAGAAACCGTGCGAGATTTCGCGAGATGCATGGCACATCTCACGCGTGTCCGACATCGCTGCTCCCATTTCGCGCTATTTTAATGATTCTTGCATCTCATCGGCTGTTGAATTTGCTGATTATTCGGCCAAAAATTGGCTAACAAACGAACGGCAATGATCAAGCGTAAGCTACACGGCTCCAATTGTTTCAAAGAGCATTAAGCTACCTAAATACAATCGACAATGCGACTGAAAATACGCGTCGTGTGTTATATCGCGTCAAATAACGGACAGAACCTTTCAAGCGGGACCATAAATTCACGCCATTGTTTTGGTTTCGAACAAATGACATCACCAACTCTCATCTTGGGTAGTCGTGAAAAATTTTCGTTTTGTTTTAATAATGTACATTCTAAAGTTCAGTAAAGATGGTGCGAACAGATATTTCATAATTATTCATTAATTTTGTTAAAAACTATACTGCTGGTTGAAACAAACCTCTGCTAACTTAGAAAAAAACAAGCGTCGTTTGCTTCGAGGAATGGTTTGAAGCAAAGACGTCACCAACTGTAACACCTTAGGTAATCTCGCCCGTGTATACTTTACAACCGAAAATAGGTCAGTTATAGCTCAGACGTGTTCAATTGAGTGAACCGACCCAATAGTAGAACGTCCCTGCAACAAACGATGCAGTCGTTTCGTTCCCACTACAAACCTGATGCCGACATTCTAAACGAATATTTACAAATTTATTGGAAATGGACTTGCTAGTTTCACAGTACGTTGGAGTTTTGCAGTGTGTATTTTGCTAGCGACTTTCTTTATTAAATTTCGAGCATCTGTTTAACCATTCAAAGCTTCTTAAGACCGTTTGTGCCTCCCACTTTTTGCCTGATAAATTATGTGCGAATATATCTTCATATTTAGTGTATAAGCTTTGTTGGAGGTGAATACGTGTACCAACTTTTATTAATTTCCAGTTTGTCACTTGGGATATCTGGACCAAAACAGCAAAGAAGCACAAATTAACTTTCCTGTAAGGTGACAAAATATCAGTTGATATGTGGTTGAGAAGGATATGATAACAAAATTCTGCTCCTGACAGCAAGAAAGAAAACCACAAGGACATACAAAATACACTTCAATTTTAATTTTCGAGGGGTGATTCTCCTCTTGGTCACCTACAAAAAACATACAACCGTAATGAAAATGAATCCTCAGCGGAAACGTCCCTACCCTTAAGATAATCATACTTACAAATAAAAAAAATAATGCACTAAAAAATCACTAAGAACACAACAGAGACCACCCATTCATTGTGCCTCCATCTTGAAAATTGCCTGTTCGACCACTGACCTTCATATCTGGTTTGGTGGCAAACTTTGCCAATATTCCATTTGATGGAATTTTTTTACGATATTCATGGCCCTATGCAAAAAAAAAAAAAAAAATCCATCAAATGGAATATTGGCAAAAAATTTTTAAACGTTTGCCTCCAAACCAGCTATGAAGGTCAGTGGTCGAACAGGCAATTTTCAAGATGGAGGCACACTGAAGTATCTTAAGGGTAGGAGCGTTTTCTCTTAGGATTCATTTTCATTATGGTTGTATGTTTTTTGTAGGTGACCAAGAGGGGAATTACCCCACGAAAATTAAAACTGAAGTGCATTTGTATGCCCTTGTGGTTTTGTTTCTTGCTGTCAGGAGCAGAATTTTTTTATAATTTCCCGTAAAGGTTGAGATACTGCAGTGTTGCTGCACTGTTTAATCCACATGAACCCTTACTGCTGTATCCAACTATTATACGCATAAATACAATTAAAACCGTAGCTCAACTTAAAACATTTTTGATGCCGAAACAAACGAAGAACAATGTGAGGCTACACACTTGACTACTTTCTGGGTCAGTAATTCAGTGTTCTTCAGCCACGTCGTCTACTTTCCGTTCAACACCCTCCTGATGATAAATATGTAATTTTTCAAGATTTTCAAGCACTTTTCCACGCATGGAATTACATTATTACTTTCCTGGATATCTCCAGGTTTTCAAGGACTCATACGAACCCTAAATTACCTGTAGAGTTCTGCTAAGCACACTAAGACGATTGGTTTTTAACCATTTTCCATCTATGTTATGTAGTCATGTATCATTCACCAGTCACTAGCTGAGACTTATCGTATGCAAAAGTAAAAAAAAAAAGGTAAAACATTTGAATACAGCAGTAAGGTTTCACATGGACTAAACAGTACAGCAACACTGCAGTATCTGAAACCTTACAGGAAAGTTAATTTGTGTTCCTTTGCTGTTTTGACTTCGGGTCAGTTAAACCTTACCTTAAATATCAAAGGATTCGTTTTTGTTTTCTAATCTTGATTGCACCCGTAAAATATGCGGCGGTTTTCAAGGCCGCAATATGTGCCGTGTTCCGTCAACCAAGTTTGCAATTGGGCACAAAACACTTATGAAACATTAATTTAAGTTATCTGATCAATATGTATTAGCCTACGTCAAGATAAGATAATGAGTTTACTCCGCCTTTAGTGAAGTACGACAATATCGCATTGCATGACCAAAATCGTTTCCACGGCGACCGGCCAGGTGATCCATCGTTTGCTCTGCTATTATCTGTATTTTTCCAAGCTCAGACATTTTTTTTTGTAAACTCAGGATAAATAAGTAACAGCAAGGCCTTATGTAAGCCTGAGCATGAACTTCCACATTATAACGTCAAACTTTGAAACCCTTTGGTTTCCCCCAGAATTGATATACATTAACGAAATTCGGTATTTGAAGTCGTGCCTTACCTATTTCACTGTATTAAAGATTTTAATGACAACAATCGAACCGTTTAGCCTCCACAGAATGGCCATTAAATTTTCTTGTTTTAGAACTCTTTGCCCTCACCTGGAGATCAAACCACTGAACAGATTCTCAACATTTATAGCTTACCCCGTGTAGGTATGAACAAGGTCTAGTATCTTTTGAGCTCTATTTTAGTCTGGCTACAATATTCTTGGTATTTATGGAGTTTAAGCGAAGCACCGCTAAATCGCTCAATTTTGGAACGTACTGACCTAAATCTTCATCCTCTTCTCATTTCACGTTACAAAAATGGGGGAAATTTATTTTTGGGTTATGTAAACACGTTTTTTAGCTCTCCAAACACGTTTTTTTTTAACCACGTAACACGGTGGGCCCGGCCGTGTAAAGCGGCGGCAGTGTTCCGGGATCATCACAGTAGCACAAAAAGTTGGCATCGCGAAAACGGAAAGTAATGTTCCAAACTATGCTGTCTGCGTTTTTTGTTGTTATTATTTTTAGGTTAGGTTATAGGTAGGTTAGGTTTATTAGGTTAGGTTAGGTTTGTTAGGTTAGATTAGGTAATTTCCGTCTCCTTTCATTGTGAGGCAAATCAGGTTTTATCGTTACTCTGTCTCCTGCGATATGGCCGGCACTTCAACACGATCGTAACTATGGTTTTGACGTGTTTTCAATGTTTTTTTACACCTTAAAACACGTCCTCCCCCCCCCCCCGGTTTTTTAATGCGATTCGGCAAAAGGATGATGATAATCGCCGATTAGTAAAAAAATTGAGTGATCTGGAGTGGTTCGCTTAAACTCCATATTCTTAACAATGTTATTGTTATTCTTGTTGGGGAAATTTTGATCTCACCTAAAGATCGAATCATAAACTGATTTTCAATTTTTATAGCTTAAAATGTATGTATTACCAAGGTACAAGGACATTGAATGCTATTTTAAATTAATTACAATATTATTGTTTATGGTTTCATTCTTGTTAGGGTAATTTTGATCTCACCTAGAGATCGAACCAATGAACCGATTTTTTATATTTATTCCATAAAATGTTGGTATTAACACGAGCCAGATAGTTTTCAATGCTATTTTAATGTGACTACGATATTCTTGGTGTTGTTGTTCTTGTTTGAACAATTTTGCTCTAACCAAAGGATCGACCAAATGAACCGAATTTCAATTTTGTAGTTTGAAATATCGGTAAGACCAAAAACCCGGGTCTTTTCAACGCTTTTTCAACGTGATTACAATGTTCATGTTGTTGTTCCAATGAACCAACATTGTATCGCTTAAAATGTAGTATTAAAACGGCTCAGGGAATTTTGTTGTTGTTGGGAATTTTCGATTTTTTATCGCAACTGAATTAATACTATGGACAGACGAAAAACAAATATCCTACTCTGTTTAAATTTTTCTAATAAGCAACAGTAGAATGAGAAACGGGAACAGTTTAATGTTAAAGAGTGTTTTGCACAGACAAAAATTGGAAATAGTAGCCCTACAAATGAAGCTGCAGACACGACACTTATTGAAAGCACAGTCTGTTGAAGAGAACTTGTAACATCACAATAAGTATTATAGGATACTAAATCTTTTTCACGTGATAATTATCTCTAATTCGGTAATCTAATTAAATCGTGTTTATCCCTTGTCTTGCAAAATTTCCTTTATCTCTTTTATGTCAAATCTCGTCTTTTCCTTTACCTAATTAATATCAAATCTTGTTTATCTCGTTAATCTCCAATCTGATTTCATTCCTTGATGTCAAATATCGTTTTCTGATTTATCACAAAAAAAGCGTTTATCTCAATATCTCGTACCACGATTATCTCATATACCAAACTTCTAGTTATTCAATTTACTCCTGTAATAGCGCCAAGAAAAAAATAACGTATTAGTATTAAAAAACTCTTAACCGTGTAAAATGTTCAATGTTTAATGCTCAAAATTGTTTTTTGGGGACACGGAGATTTTTTTACACGTATTAGTGCGACGCTGATGGCTAACAAGTCTTTTTCTTGTGTCTGCTCCTTTAGAGCATTAAGTTTGTTTTAAGGTTTACATCCATTATTTTACCGCTTAAAGCGTTTTAATACGAACTTTTATCATAGTCAACAAACCAACAACGTTTCGTTGAATAAGTAGCTTTTCAGTTAGTTCGTGACCAGTTGTGTCCTAGGTGAAGAGTGGTCTAATAGGCTACGTAGAAGATTGGAAGTGTCTGGGTCAGATCCAGACAGGTCAATAACGACCTATGCATATTTATTTGGCTAATACCAGGGTATATATAGGCGATTATGATGAATAATGGGTGTAGTTGGTCATTATGACTACCAATCCAAATAACAGTTAAGAAAGCTGGTTGGTGAACATGAAAAACAATAAAAAAAAATATTGCGACGTTTCGGGACTTACTGAGTCTCGTTATCAAGCAAGGAAAGTTTAAGGAAAGGCGTTTAAGTCGTGTTAAAACACTCTAAAATTCCGATAAGAATAATTGAGGTAACAAGTAAAGCAACAAATAAGACTTAAGACTAAACAAGCGGCTAGAGCGACTACCTAGTCGCATCCGGTTTTCTGTACAGTTCTGCCACTACCAATGGTAAGGCACACACCTCTATCACGCATTGCAACAGCTATCGCTAATATATAATCTAAAAACAGTAATCATCAGAACTGCCGGTTAAAAATGTGATGGCTTTTAAGGTTATTTTAGATTTTAGGCGTGTTATTTGTCAACTTTTAAACCTAATTCTTGCCTGATGGAGCTTTGATTTCGTAATTAGCAGCTAACAGAGGTTTGATTGTATAGTACGCCGATTAATTTTTGCAACACGGTGCGCCTTCGGGCATTATAGTGTTAAACGTAATGTGCAACGTAGCCTATATAGATCAGTGTTGGTAGGGAAGTTACGGGAGTGACGCTGTTGGTGAAGCCAGGAGCTACTGGTAGCAACTTGACGTTGCCGTGGTAACGTGATTTTAGGCCTAATTTTCATTTTTCAGGTCTAACTTTTTTTTAACTGCAGTTTTAATTTCGTAAGTAGCCAATAGGCCTAATGGAGAGTCTGGTTTGATGGTAAGCCCATTCATTCATGCAACAATGCGACGAGACTATTTTAAACGAAGCTACAATGCTTTTGTTTTTACGGCTGCAGTGTTATCCTTAGGATTCCAATTCGACGATCAAATGTTGTTATTGAATTTAGTTACGTCGAAGAAGTCTATTAGCTATAAGGAAGTAAGGATGTTTTAATTTGCCGTGTAATTTAACTAACTTTTGACACTGAATCTAAGGTTGTAAACAGTGGTCGCCAATATCTGGTACAGTTTCGAAGTTGAAAAAGGCGACGGACGGACGGACGGACAAAGTCGTTGCAATAGTCTTCTCAGCCGGTACGGCTGTACAGAAGACTAAAATGGGTTCAAGTCATCTTGAAAACTGAAAATAAGCAGGATCGACCTCGTTCGTGTGAATGCAAGTTGGAAGTAATTGAGTGTCGACAGCTATGGTTATTTATAGGGGGCTAGACCTAGCGAAAACATTGGCCCTGGCGAAAATATGTGAAATATCCAATTTATAAGAAATAATGGCGTATTAGTTTAATTGTCCATTTTTAGGCAAAATTAGGATATGCACAGGTGGACAATGAGTGAGTATGCAGAGCTTGGAAGTTCAATCTCGCACGATGTTGGTTTTCGTGAAATAAAACATTTGGTGTTGCGAAAATCAATGGTGTGCCCTGTCTTTATCCTGTGTTGTACAAAAGGGTTGAATTTTCATTGTTCTTGAACTTAGACATATGGGACAAAATTCTTCTATTTTAATGTTGCTGGTCGTACTTATGCGGTGGTCTTGCATGTTACGTCTTTGCAGGGGATCTCCTAAACTACGTCATTGTGTTTTTTCAGGGCGGATTTTGATTTGTTAAAAGTTGGTTTGCTTGGTGTTGTTAACGACTTAATATTAAGCGCTAAAATTGAAATGAGAATGATATTTTGTAAAGCAATTAATTTGCGAAGGTTCTCGGTTATACCTTGGAAATATGGAACGCTGATAAAATTCTGAGCTTTCTGTGTTGCCTTTTTTTTTTTGTTTCTTTTTGGTTTAAGAAATCCAATACGATCGACTAATTTAGTCAGCAAGTGTAGAGGGAATCCATTTTCGATGTAGTTTTGTAAGGTGTGCGGGATTTCCTGATGACGCAATGCTTTAATGGTTTATGTGAAA
Organism: Lithobius niger; assembly: GCA_023313725.1. Taxonomy (NCBI): domain Eukaryota; kingdom Metazoa; phylum Arthropoda; class Chilopoda; order Lithobiomorpha; family Lithobiidae; genus Lithobius; species Lithobius niger. Next base: position 11,648 of record JAHWFP010129259.1, on the reverse strand, counting down.
ACTTCTATTCACTTCGAAATGGTGTTGTGGTTCTTCTACCCCACAATAGGTTTACTACGATGCATGGGCACCGCTGCAAAATGTGTGTAGCAACGGAAAACACATCTAGATTCAGTGCTAGGATCTAGAAACTTGTTAGCGGACGATGGTTTGCACCTGCCATACGCTGGAAAAGTATGCCTTGCAGATATTATAAGTATCTGCGGGAAAACTAATTTTTCTAGTGGCTTACTGTTTGCCCAGTTAGAAGCATGGCCACCGAGTTTAGTCGCATTAATCAAATTGGTGCCATGAGACATACATGTTGGCATGCAGCCTAACAAGTTGCTTCATGGGGACACCCAGGAAGAAATAAACAATTCATATGCTGTGTCAGGTGTATCTTCATTAATGACAAAGCTTGGTAAGCAGGCTTATAGTGTCCGCGGCCTATCTTGAGTTCTCCGCAGAACGAACACAGATGATCGATTGTACGTTTTTGGTAGCAGGAGTGCCTTGTTGATATCCAAGTTGGTTAAAAAAAAACAATGGCGGCCGTCGATTAAAGCCACCCTCTCCAGGAAGACGTAGCCGAGCAAAAGATACTTGCAGGACTCAAGATACGCCACGCACACAATAATGAGTTTTATTACTTTTTTTATGGTGATTTGTATAAATTTATTATTGTGGTGGAAAGTTGGTTAAAAGATTCTATCACAGATACAATGTTGGTGGATGGTCTACCATACAGTCTATCTCAGAGGGATCGTAAATCCAGGATGCGACGACGGCCCCAGTTATAATTGATTATTTACAGATGGAGGAGAGTTGGAAGGTCACAGCCTTTTATAATCACGTGAATTCGGCTATTAAGCTAACAGGACATATCACGTGGTTGGCGATTTTAATCAGCCTAAGATTGATTGGATTGGTTCTAGAGCATTGGGTATATAATGCTGGTATAAAATTCTTGAATTGCTTCATAGATTTGGATTTTGAGCAGCTGGTCACGGAACAAACCAGAAAAAAAATTTTTGGATCTTGTTTTGTCGTACGGTAGCGGATGTAAACTACTTCTGTGATCGGGAATTAGTGATCATTCCTTAGTCTCGTTTCTGTTATACACAATGTTGAAATAGCAAACCCCAAATAGCTCGGCAACGAGCTGTAAAAAGGTTGTAAAGAAAAAAAAATGATTTTGGGGGGCTTAAACGATACAGGTGGTGGACTGGGATGCCTGTGTGAGAAACGAATTTGAAACAGGGGCAATGTGGCAAAACTTTCATTCGACGATCAACTATTCAGTCCCCTACACTAAATTTTAGCAAAGTAAAAACTTGCTTTGCAAAAAAAAAAAGCATAGTAAACATCTATTACGCCAACTTCGAAAACTGAGATATCGCTAAAGACGATCATGGAAAAATTTATCAAAAAACACATTGCCCTGAAATCAAACTATCCTACAATAAGGCTAATAAGGCGTACACTGACGGTATTAAAAGATTAGTAATTAAAAAGAAAAAAAGTTATACTAGAGGGTAAGGTTAGTGCACTTCAGCTTTGTAAAAAAATAAAACTGTGATAGCTCATACTCTACCACTTCTGAAGTCTGACGGAGTTATAATGTTTAAAGATCTTGAAAATGAAAATGTACTAAACCAGGCTTTTTCATAAAACTTCGCGAGTGACAATCACTTGATACCACCAGACCGCGTAAATCAAAATTACTCTTCTCTGGATATTTTGTTTAATCTAAAAGCATCCGTAAGGCCATAACGACTCTAAAAATACCCATGCGGTTGGACCTGACGGCTTTCCTGTCTTCGTCTACAAAGGGTTAAGGGACGAAGCTTTCCACCGTTGAGTGTTTTCCGAAGCTCCATGAAAACCGACAAACTGCCAACTTTCTAGAAAAGCGTACATAGTGTGTTATTATACCAATATTTAAGAAGGGAGATGCCGCAAACCCCATTTCTCTCACCTGTGTCTCATGCAAAGGATTATTAGGGATGAGACACTCCTCAAGGAACATCACCTTATCTCAACCGACCAGTTTGGCTTCATGCCAGGAACGTTCTGCAACTTGATGTGGTCAATGATTATACGCGTTCATCAGATCATGCCACTCTGTTCGATATTATAATGATTGATTTTGCGAAGGCCTTCGATTCTGTGGTGCACCAAAAACTTATTTTTAAACTTAATATGGCTGGATTTATTAGCAAACTACTGGAATTGTTGACCGAATATCCAAACAATCGTGTTCATTGTGAACGGGTTGCGAATCTTGGTTTACACCAGTAGTAAGAGGTGTACCACAGGGATCAGTTTGGGCCCCTTTCTTTTTACCATTTACGTTAACGATTTGTCATTCAATTCTTAGGATACAAAATAAATAAAGTAAAATGTTGATGACGCCAAATTGCATTCTGAAATTAGGGATGATGCTTGCTGTCGTGGTCAGTCAGAGTCAGAGCCAGAGTCGCACAACCACATACAAAACTACAATATTTCGGCATATATGTCACTTCTCCTCAAATCCGAGTTTTACATTACGGTACTTTAACATTTAAAGCAGCACAGCCTTGTCAGTCCTAACGACATCCACCCAAATGGGAAGGATTAATTCCTTCATGGTTCAGTTTCATAATCAATATTTTGCCTGGCGCCTTACATGTTTCTCACTTCATATGCTACTAAAATATACATTTACAGATACACTTGCAGCTCAGAAAGGAAAAAAAAATCTGCAACAATTTTTTATTCTGAGCTGCAAGCAAGTCTATAAATCTAGATTTGAGTACTACACGAACTGTAAAATGAGTAAGGAGCCAGGAAAAATGTTGATTGTGAAAAAGAACCATGAAGGTAATAAATATTGTTTTCCATTTGGGTGTGATGTCATTAGGACTGACAAGGCTATGCGGCTTTTAAATTTTAAGGTGCTGTAAACCTCGGGTCTGGAGAAGGCGTGACGTAAACGTCGAAATATTACCGTTTTGTCTGTGGTTATGCAAATCTGGCTTTGTTCCTAGAATTTGTTTCAGAATGTATCTCCGAAAAAACGCAGCTTGATCTCCCTCCCTCAGCACGAATGGGATGGGATATCGAACTTTGCCTAGTCACCGTTAGACTCAATTTTAGGATTAATTTTTTTCCATTACCTGAACAATTGTATATTTGGCAAAGTGACAGGGTCCCCACGAGGGTTCCTGTCTCTACCGTTCTGGCTGACATGGCACTGGAGAAAATTGATTATGTTTTAATCCAAAAAATCCTATGCACCAGGTGTTACCAACGCTACTCAGTGACGTTAATTCGTCAACCTAAAAAATCACACATGTTGTAATTGCTTACCACCTACCACCCCTGCCTCTCCTATGCTATGGAGGAAGCAAATAATAACGCCATTTCTTTGGTGGAATTCACTCACTACCGAAAATCAATGCATGCTACACGTTCGATCCAATACACCTCATTTGGTCAACCTATTTTTAAGAAAAATTGTAGTTATTGACGAAGTGTGTAATATTTGTCACATAGCCTACAACCAATAAAGCATTGATTCATCAGGAACTCTGCATGAAATGAATCTAGGTAAACAAATCCAAAGGAAAAAAATCCACGGGAAAAACATTCCAGGAAAAAGTCCTCTGGAAAAAAAATCCCAGGAAAAAAATCCAGAGGAAATAAAAGACACAGACAAAATCCAAAGGAAAAAAACTCCACGGAATAAAATCCAATGCCATTCTTTTTTTATTTCATTATTATTTTTTTCCGCATTTTGTTAATGTAAGGTTATTTCGTACTTCGTTGTTAGTGCTACGAAACTCGTTCAAAGCTGTCTGGTGCTTTTATTTAGTCTTAAACTCCCTTTCTTCTCCGATGCATGATTTTATTCCTTGTAAATCACGATGCGGATATACATATTTCAGGTTTTTCAGTCTACTAATGACAATCTGTCGGAATTCCTTATTTCAATTCCTGGAAAATAAGGGCCTCCCTAAATCACATTTTCCAACTTTTTCAGCTAGCGTACCAAACTTTAAATGTACATCTCGCATCTGGAAGTTAGTTGCTAGTCCAGTTCGATAGCAAAAGTGTTATGGTTGCCACAGAGCAAAATGTTATGTGGATACCTATCTATGACATTCCTTGGTTACGTGCGCGCAGTCGAATAGTCCGTGACAACAACATAAAGAATTCCATTTGAAGAAACTATTGTCTCTGTAACTTCTGGACTCTCATTACCGACCGTTTCGTTACGAATCGGCAGGCAGTTAAAACCGACGATGTGTGAAAATTTCAGATTTTTTTTCAGCCTTTATCTTTCCCCTCACCATTTTCGCCGCACCATTCCGTTCCTACTTTTTACCTGCAAATAGTAATTATACTAGTAACTAGTACCAGCAGTACTATTTTTTTTTTCACTTTTCCGTTTTTTGTTTTTTTGTTACTTTTGTTTTTGTAAATAATTTCAAGCTCTTAAAAAACAATAATAAAAAGCTCCACGCATTGTACGACTAAAAACAGTACCTTTATATTTCGAAGTAGTAGAACATCGGCTTCATTTTTCAAAATAAAAAAAAAAGATAAACACACACCATTCTTCACATTCGAACTTCAAGACTGCCATCTTGGAAATAAAGCGATTGGCAGAAATGGTAGATGGAAAGGATGGACCACAAGGAGCGGGGGTGGAAAAGGTCGAAAGTGATGATGGGGAGGAGGGAGGGGGTGGGGTTACGAGTAATACAAGGAAGATGCGTTTTATGTTGTATTGCGAAGTCGTGAATATTTTTAAAGCATTTTTAACCAACGAAAGCAATACAAAATACATTGCTTTTATGATGCTATTTTCTGTTTCTTTGTGAATAAACTCGGCGGCTACTTGAACAAACTGTCTGCTCTGAAGAACTTTACTTAAATTTAGTTGCTACTGTTAGCATTGTAAACCTAGATTTTGTTCACCAGGTCTGGGAAGGTCTATAGAGCAGTGACACGACGTAGTATTATTGGATATAACTCTATTGTGGAGCCTTAATGGGATAGCTGCAAGGGGCACTTCAGAGAGAAACAGAAGGGCGTCATACTGAAGCCGATGCTGTGAAGAGTGATTTCTTAGCCCTAAAACGCGTGATTGTTGTTGTTGGAGAAAACAACGTTATTTTAAGCCTAAGAAATCCGCTCTTTCGTTGTTTTCCCCTCCATTTTTATGTAGTGCACCTTGTAATTATGCCCTCCAAAACCCATACTGGTGCCAATATGGAGGCAAATGTCGCTGCTCTATAGGATATTCCTGCGTTCGTCACAATTGTTGCATTTGATTAACGCCTTGCTGTTAAAAAGCAAAGGAATCCCAACATACAAACTAGTAACGTAAAGGCATAATACGCCGTAAATAATATGAAGGTAAATTGAATTAAGCCGTCAGCGAAAATGATACACTAGAAATAACTTAGTATATTAAGTTCCTTTATGCACTTACGTTTCATTCTGCAACGTGACCAGGATTCAAACCGGCGAACCAATTCGTCACCAGATCAGTAGCACACACTCGGTACCGATATGGCCACCTGTCCACTGGCATAAAGATAACTCACTGAACCAGTTATTAATGTCACAACCGTGACCAGGACTTCATTTGAATAAATATGCTTGGTCATAGGCAATAGAGAGGGAAGGGAACACGTCACAAGAGCTAAATGTCATAAGGGCTATAAGCGACATAGGAGCTAAAATCCGACACAAGAGCTAAATTTTCATGACATATCAGCTAAAGTCACAAGGGCTAAACGTCACAAGAGTGAACGTCATAAGAGCCAAAGGTCATAAGATCCAAAGGTCAGAAGGGCCTACCGTCAAACGAGCTAACTGACATAACAGCAAAAACATACGATGTAACAGCTAAACGACGTAAGAGCTAAATAGCATAAGAGCTAAATGACATAAGTGCTAACGACACGAGAGCTAAACGACATAAGAGCCAACGACATAAGAGCTAAATGCTGAGGCTTCATAAGGCTCAACAAGGCTCATAAGGCGTCATAAAGCTCAATGAAGGAAAAATAAAATACATAAATCGTTGTAAATAATAAGGCACTCTTTCCTTGAGCCTTATGAGGATATTTTGGTTTCTATTCCCCCTCCGTTGTCTATCATCGAGCACATTCGGTCAAATGAAGTCCAGTTCACGGTTGTGACCTTAAAATAATGTCAGGTAGCTTAGGCCCGTATTCTGAACGCTGACTAAAACTTGTGCTTGACTTGAAATGACGTCACACCTATTTAGTGCCATTCACCACCAGAACCTCTTTTGGATACATTTGGAAGAAATCGGGTGGTGAATGGAACTTAGGTGTGACGTCATTTCAAGTCAAATGACGTCACACGTATAATTAAGTGCCATTCACCACCCGATTTCTTCCAAATGTATCCAAAAGAGGTTCTAGTGGTGAATGGCACTAAATAGGTGTGACGTCATTTCAAGTCAAGCACGAGTTTTAGTCAGCGTTCAGAATACGGGCCTAAGCTACCTGAAAACATCTAACTTTAGCGTGTACAACTTGGTTGACAAAGTTTACGCAGTCGCAGAAAAAAAAAGCAGTTAAAACTCCAGTTTCCTAATAATTGTTCCTTCTTCAGCCAATATTTTCAGGAAACGTACTAATCATAATGAACACTTTACACTGCCTGTGCCTTGGGTAGAATTTGCCCTAAAACTTTGTAGATTATTCACCTCTGGATTAATTTTCCCTGCAGGGGTCACCACATCATTTTCTCCTGAGATTTTAGGTAAGTGGATTACTTTTTCCTGGGTTTCAACTGCATGCTTTCCCGGAGTTCAGTACAAAAACCCCAGGAATCGATCACCTCGATATTGTTATTGTTTTTAATGTGACCTTTGCCAATTTGTCATTTTATTATGTTTTTGAAAATGGATTTGGGTAAACTCGAAACTCAGGCTAATTTTCAATTTTATATGTAATTTTATTTGATGTCTGTATGTCGAGTGTAACAAAAAATTCTACGTGTTTCCTAAAAAATTGTTGTCCCTCTTCTCCCGTGATCACCATTGCAGTTGAAAACGACGTTAATTGGACTATTTCCCCTTTTAACCCTCTGTACTGCCTTGGGGGCAGAGGGGAATTGAGGCTTAACGGCGCGTCGACAGCTAGGTCATTAGCACCAACCCTAGTCACAGTGCAGTGGTCCGGGTTGCCGCTGCACCACACATTACAGAGATATTAAAAAACAAAGCCTTAATCTAGATCATATTATAGATCTGTAACTCCTGCAAAAATTAAAAAACACCGGACAGGAGGACAGACTTATCGCTCAATGGACGTGCCACGTCCTGCGGAAGATGGAAACGACGACGAACACCATCAAGATGGCGACTATCAACAAGGAAGTGCCGGACCGTAAGTGGCCGTCGACACCAATGGCATTCAGGAGATTCAACCCTCCTCAAAAGGAAACAGCGAGCAAGTCCGGTGTGACCAATGCGCAAATGGGCCAACACGACTTATTCACAGCGACTGCGGCGACCATTCCTCGACAGCGTCTTTAATAGCCCGCAATTTATTGCCGTCCTGTATGTCCCACAAGGTTTGCCACTGTCTTAGGTATTGCTGTAGCTCGTGCAAGTAAACAGAAACCATTAAAAAAAAAACGGAATAATATGGCGCTGTATAGGCAATCTGAGACCATATTTTCTATGATAATGGTATCAGTACTGCACAAAATACGCTTTTGGTCCATAACTGAATTTACTAAAGTAGCAAAAACAAATTTTTCGGGGCTAGAATCTGTAAGTAAAACCCGTGTATGGCATCTGTGTGTGTGTGTTGTGGATAAATCAGTAACTGTGGAAACGTAGCATATTCCATTTAAGCCGTACACATTTTTTAAAATGTTTTTTATGTATATTACTTTCAAAGGAAGATGAGGTATGCGGATTTAATTTTTATTTTTTTTTTATTTCCTGAAAATGGTGATGCGGTATGAGGGTACTTTTTTTTTTAACCACAAAAGGTGTTCTCTATGGTCAATGCAAGGTCATAATCTCCTAAAACACTTCCAATTGTGTAATTTAAACATTGGCTTCATGTTATCTTTAGAGTGAATCCGTCATTTATTTTTCTGGAGGAATTTTATGTCCATAAATTTTCACATTTGTATTTAATCGTATGTAGTCACGTACATGTTAAATTCAACAGTAACAATTAATATACTGCTGCTTGGAGGCGACACACTAGATTGTGTCTAGATTAACCAGCAAACTTGGCACATAACCAAGATCTAATTATTTTTAAAATTTACTTTTTTTTTCTACTTGATTGGACCCTGTGCTCACCATCTGCATTTTATGTCCTACTATTCTTTGTCTCCAGCAAAACTGTCCCTCTCATCGTCGTAGGACAGATAATTAAGTTTGGATTCGTTTTCAAAAAGCAGAAAGTTAAAAAGCACTTTGGTTATTAAAAATACAAACCGAGTATAGCCATCAAGTGCTGGTGAAAATACGAAATCACGACGTTTCGGTTCCTAGGTCGGAACCGTTTTCAGGTGAAGGGTTTAAAACATGTCAAACAACTCTTAAAAATAAAAATTAATAAAATAACAGCCGAGCTGGGTCATGGCTATAAAACTTACCAGTCATAAGGATGTAAGGTTCCATGCTAAAAACTAAAACCAAATAAAATAAAAGTCAGCACAATTTTGGATTCGTGTTCCGCAAAAAAAAAATAACCCTTCACAATAAAAGGTATTCTGTGTCTTAGTGATCCATCTGTTTTATTGTCCGAGCCTGGGCCCGAAGCCATGCGCTCTATGATACCACTAAGGGTTCAAAGGGTTTTAGCGAGCGTTAACCACTCCTATTTGCAGCAACAATGTATTCTGACAATTAAGTACTGAAAAGATAAGCGTATACATACAGTATAACACTTCCGCATGTTATAATCTACTATTAGACGACAATACAGACTATGGTTACATCAATAATTGTGCAATCACGCGGAACTTCATGGCCATTTGTTTCTAGCTGCAACTTCCATTTTAGAAAAAGGCATTTATACATACGACTCTTTACCTGTGTGCCAAAATTTAGATTTGCCAACATTCCCTAACGACCTGTAAACGACGTGTCTTTATATCCTATGAGAATTAACAATTAACAGCCGTGTACTTAGTAGCTACCTATAGCCAGTAACACAAATCAACGATATCGCGGGCACTTTTTCTGCATAAAGGACACATTCCCCCATTTTAATGTTGACGTTTTCTTCGTTACCTGACTTAACACACCTGATTCCAACGATTTGCAAGGATTTCTACCACATGGGGAATTTCATAGGCTGAAATCAGGTATAAGCTTGTTTCAGTTAAAAGATAACAGCCTGCCATTGAGCTGCCTTTTACATATGACAACAATTAAGCTCTGACAACCATTAAGTTTTGGCGGCGATACACTAGCGTGTGTCAATATAGTTTATTTTTAATTAAACAAAAACTTTATGCTAAAAACTGTAGCTTTGGAAGAGAGCAGCAAAATGATACCACAAACTAATTCAAAAACTAGCAATGGTTCGACTCAAAGTGAAGGAGTTGAGCTTGTCATTCTGGTTAACAAGTTTGCTGCCCGTTTAACACTCTCTGTCGTTCACCTTTCGTCGATGTACACGTATTACGCAGTCAATTTAAAGTGGAAATGGCGTGAATCACATCAGTGAACTGGATATTTTCATCAGCGTACTTCCTTCGTGTGAGTGTGAACTTTAGTATTTTGGTTTAGAGACCGCATTATTGCTACAATTATGGAAGAGTTTATTTATCTGAAGCTTTTACATGAGAAGAATATTTCGAATTTATTGAATTACCGAATTACCGTATTTTGTGCGCACGCATGATAATTTAGATTACTGCATATTTTACTGAAATCAGCATTTACACGTTGGATTGTGTAAATAGAGAAATAAATGTTAAAGCTTTATGGTTTGCAAATTGAGCTCAATGCCTTATTACTTTGGTGAAGAGGATGTAGTATTCTCGCTGACTTTACCCTACCTCAAACCTGCCTTTCCTCGACTGTACCCAACCACAAAAACCTGCCTTTCCTCGACTGTACCTACCTCAAACCTGCCTTTCCTCGACTGTACCCTACCTCAAACCTGCCTTTCCTCAACTGTACCCTACCTCAAACCTAACTTTCCTCGACTGTACCCTACCTCAAACCTGCCTTTCCTCGACTGCACCCTACCTCAAACCTACCTTTCCTCGACTGTACCCTATCTCAAACCTGCCTTTCCTCGACTGTACTTTACCTCAAACCTGCCTTTCCTCGACTGTGCCCTACCTCAAAACCTACCTTTCCTCGACTGTGCCCTGCCTCAAAACCTGCCTTTCCTCGACTGTGCCCTACCTCGAAATCTGTCTTTCCTCGACTGTGCCCTACCTCAAAACCTGCCTTTCCTCGACAGTGCCCTACCTCAAAACCTGCCTTTCCTCGACTGTGTCATACCTCAAAACCAGCCTTTCCTCGACTGTACCTTACCTCATACATGTTTAGAAAATTAATAGGACGATACCGCACAAGTGAAAATTGCATGAGCTTGAATGACAGCAACATCGAGAAGGTAAAGTTATTTTATTTTTAGTCATATTTTACCTTTGGTCTGAAGAAAACTTCAGCCGTGTACAGCAAGCAAGAATGGTGTCCAAGTACTTGGTAATTAGTTGAGCTTTTTTCTGACTGTGATCACCACATTGATGTCTACCCAGTGCTACAAATAAATTCACTACAAGATTTAAAAAAACCGCAACGCCTCGAGGGCAAGATATAACCCGTTATCAAGCATGTCAAGAAACTAAAGCCTACGGGTGTATCATTATTACAAAGAGTAAAATACAAGAAAAGAGCCTTCGTCTACTACCATATTAACAAACTTGACCATAACACCAGTGTATTTTAATACATTTGCTGTGTTTATTTTCATAGGTTATTTTAACTTTTTCTGTAACTTTTTTTTTTGCAAAGGCCTCTATTGTACAATTGTACAAGAACTTCCATTCAACGAATGTCACTTACTTAGCTCCAGAAAATAGAAATAGAAAACTTTCCAAAAAAAAAAAAGTTATTTCTTGACTGTTACTCAGGCGTACAGCAAAGCAAAGAACACAGGAAAGCAGGAAAGAGTTACACTTGGCAGGGCGGGCTCAGGCGTTCCATTACATCCGTCCTCATTACAGACGCATACAGATACGCCGTTGTTTTCGTTGCAGTCGCTTTTGGCACTGAGGGCGGCACAACCACGGATTGCTTTATCTGTAATCAAGTGCAAGTAGTGACATTTTTAAAAATATAAATACACTATAAACATTCTTTCATGAATTTGATTTTACACAATCTACCACGTGTTCAGTTTAATTTGTAATGGGTGAGAGGATGATGAGGCTTAATGGCGCATCGACAGCCAGGTCATTAGCGCCAATCTCAGTCACAGTGCAGTGGTACGGGTTGCCGCTGCGCCATACATTACATAGATGTTAAACAAACCCCAAATCTAGATCTTATCATGGTCGACGCAAGTCAAAAATTCTATTTTATAAGTCCTGGTATAGTCTGCCTAAAAAAATAATGGCGTACGCAATTCCTAAAAAAAAAA
>JAHWFP010129258.1:0-21700 GCA_023313725.1 Lithobius niger | reverse complement strand
ACTTACACAATAACTAAACACAAAAATTGTGGTAGGAATACGTTACGTACGTCCGATACAACAATTTAATTACTGCCTCACCAAAACACGCTATGGAGACCACCATTGTTTTGCTGGAACGCGCAGAAATTAATGCCGACAGATATCACTTCTTGATTTCGACTCGCAGCCGAGTTGACTGTGAGTAGCACAAGCGTCTGACCGCCTTAGCTGGCCACACTATCATCGGCCAGCTAAGGCCGTCAGATGCTTGAGCTATTCACAGCCAACACAGCTATCTCTATCGGCTGCGAGTCGAAATCAATAAGCACATCTGTCAGCATTAAATTCTGCGCGTTCCAGCAAAACAATGGCGGCCTCCGTATGTGTTTTGTTGACCCAGTAATTAAATTGTTGCATCGGCTGTACGTAACGTATTCCTACCGCAATTCTTGTGTTTAGTTATTGTGTAAGTGACCCAAAAGTAAAGTATGCATGTCAAAAAGGATGTAATTGCCCTTTAACACCCCTTCCACACCGGAGTTGGACTAGACACTGCACTTCGGACTTTATAAAGACCACGACCCTGTTCCAGTGTGGATAGGCATGGCTCTCGGGCACGTGCTTTAGAAATACCTTAATACATTTTGACTGCAAATGCTGACAATAGCGAGGAGGGGAGAAAGGAACAACGGCAGCGCTGAAATGTTGTGGCGAAAGAAAAATTAACTAAAGCCCGAGCCCTGGCCGCTGTATCAGGGTACATTGTGGAAGGGATACGCAAGTTTGGCTGTTACGTTTTCTCATCACGAAACCGTGGTTTTGCCTGTGCTGCGGGCAGAATTTAGGGCCCTAACACCGAACGTAGTTTTTGTTCCAGTAGGCCTCAGGCCTTTTCATTGCATTCGCCCACTTCACTTACAAGATCAAATTCCTGGAAGTAGAGCGACTCGAGGCTCGAAGAGTGATTGTTCCGACTGGCTGAAACTTTGCATTCAGGAGTATTGGTAGACTGGCTTTCATGTTCAATGTTTTTATCGCCTTTCTCGGTATCATCTATAATTTTAAAGGTAATTTCTGTGGGACTGCCAACACCATTTTTTATTTCGACCTCACCGTTGCAAGGATTCGTAATAGGTCCCTTAACATTTTCCGATTTGGGACCTCTTGCAGAGTCAACAAATTTTAAGTTTTCTACATTAACTGTGTCGTTGCCAGTTGTGTCTACAATACTGAGCAAAACTTCTTTTTCATGAACATCAGTATTGGGATTCCTAGGGGTAGCTTGTACTTCTGTTTGGTAGCCATCTTGATTCCTAGTGGGGTCGATGTTTGTCACATCAACACTACTGCCTAGTAATAGCGTGTTTCCACTTCCTACTATGTTTACATTGTCCAACACTGTGTTTTCACTAACGTCAACAACTTGATTACCGACAGTAGTTTCAACAGTGGCAACTAAAGGTGTAAGAATATTTGGGTTGCCAGTGTGACTGCCTATCACGCTGCTAACTGTCTCTTCTGATCCGGAGTTGTTCAGATTCTTTACTTCGAGAATCACAATTTGTACTCCCTGTCCAACGAAGTTTTTAAAATCCGCGAATTCCATGTTTTGATTCCTAGCCCCCTCGTTCTTTACGGCAATGCGGATCCCTAGCCGTCTCGGTTGAAAGCTTAAATGGAGCCCAGCTTTAAAAGTCCGTTAGTCCCAGTACCGTAAAGGAAGAAGCGTTTGAAAGTGAGACGAGCCTGACTTATAAGGAACGTGAAGTGAAGTGTATTTCGAATTATTGGAGATATTCCGAGATTAAATCTGTATTGGGAGAAAAATGAATTTACCTTTTCGTCGTCTAATTGTTTCATAGGTTTTTTTTTTTAATATCTGGATGCAACTTTCAAATGGTCCGACATGGTGTCACCAAATTCTATCCAAAAGATTATTACAAAATTAAAAGATTATGTTTCATCAGGGACGTGCATAGGCCCCCGAGAGGTAGGGGCAACTTACTTTTTTTAGGCGTTTTAACCTTTTTATTCCTCTTTGCATCCCATTTTAAATTTAACCATTTTCTGTCTCTCTTTGCACCACTTTCTCTTTTGCCTCTTTATTCTACACCACCAGTCCTGCAATTTTTTTTTACAAAAAATAGGGCACTTTGCTATGAGAGCAGGGGCTTGGCCCCCCCCCCCCCCTGCTTCCCTCCTCGTGTGCACGTGTCCCTCTGTTTCATAGCAATTTCTGTGCAAGACTGAGCAAAGGGGCTCGGTTTTGTTTTTCTTTTTGTCCTGCTGGCCGCTTCGTATTTTTTGACGAACTCCTGTTGAAGTGAGTCGAACTTCCCTTGTGTCGCTCCTCTTCTCCCCCACCCCGCCCTTATTTCATTGCTTCCCAGGTCATTAATCAGGTCCCCAACGCTGAGGAGCGATAGCGTTTCGAATTAAAAATTCAGTCGCTCCAGACCACCTACAGGCTGTGTTTAATTTTTTTCTTATTATTTTTTTGTGTAAGCTTTGTTTATCAATCAGATGCAGAGAGCTGGCTTTGCTCTATATTGATCTCAATGGGCCTTGCTTCAAGTGTAATTGTCTGCTAAAATTTGTCACCAGCTGGCGATGCGGCTGGTAAACAAGCCAAGATGGAGGGCACAATGTGGAAATGGACAAATTATTGGACGGGTAAGAAAAGCAAATGAATGTGTCAAATATACTGGACGATTAGATCCAAACGATTTACAGATATTTGAACCGAAATACCGGGCATTGTAATTTAGAATTTTTTGGTTTGGAAGTTTAAGTCTTGCGGTTTTGATGTGTACTATAAAATCAAGGTTGAGAAGTTGTCCTTTTGATGTGGCAACGTCAGCTGGGCAGAAAACATGCAATCTGGTTTTTCGACAAAGTGTTTCTTTTTTTTTTTACTTGTGTAATTTTAATTTGGCCTTGTCGGCTACTGTTTAAGGTTATTTCTGTACTATTTACGCCGAGAATGGTGCAGAATCGGTGAAACAAGAGTGTTTAATCCACTAAATCTCTGCTTGACAGTGGGCGGTTTACTTTAAAAAGAAAACAAATTTACCGTTGAATGGTTTGGAAAATTCCTGAAAATTCTTAGCGAATGTAGTTTCTGTCGGTTGCGACACCTGGAAAATACTGGGTCCAGACGAAGGCTGAAGTGTTTTTTATTTTTTTTTATTTGTTTATTTAATTTTTTTGTGTGAAAAGTAGTAACGTTTCCTTCCTTGTCACTTTCCTGTGTGACATGGTTTTGTAGCCTACATCATGTCTAAAATGTTGCAAATGCTTTTTTTCAGGGTTGTTTGATTTAAATCATGCTTTAAATCATGATTTAAATCACTTGAATTTTTAAAAAAAATCATTGCTTTAAATCATTTTGCCTGTTTTAGACATTTATTCAATTTTTTGTATTGAAAACTACTTCGATTGCAAAATGATTGCAATGTTGCTGGAGAGCACAAGAGAAAAATCCTTCATAGGTTCATTTTCTATGTTGGGGTATTAGCCTAACCATTTCGCAAGCATTAAGAGACTATAAGAAGATTTTGTTTGTTTGTTTATTTAGTCTCTTAAAGTGGCACTATCACCGATTGAAAGCCGACGAAATCTGACAACATCTAGCGCTGTGTAGTACCATCTAGCTCTTGCTTGCACCAAGAGAAGGAATGCACAACGGCATTTCTTTTAACGAAACAAACGAGCCACGACATCCTTAATTATTGAGTGAAAATTTGGTTCATCCTCGTGCACCTGCGAGCAAGCTACAAAGGTTAACAATATCAATGTCGCTACGGTATTTTCGTTCGCATTTCAATCGGTGATAGTGCCACTTTAACCTGTGCACAGGATTTCCCAATACATGAACTAAAGTGAAACTGTGCAGGTAGCTGAGGAAAGTCATCGTGGGCCTGGTTGACAAAAGAAAGAGTGGGTTAAGCCTGCAGCAAGCCGCAAAAAAGACCCCCCCCTAGTTATTCTTAAAAGCAAATATAGTAACTGAGCCAGAAGATAATGAAAATATAACTGTCACCCAACTTTGGTTAACCAATAACCAAGGTTTTGAAATAAAAATTGGATTTTTACCCCTCCAATTCAATGTTCAAATGTTGTCTACAAAATAACTTTTTTTTTTGAAAAATCCCATTTAAATCAAAAAAATCGATTTAAATCAAAAAAATTTGTTTACACGGTAACCGAACGTTTTAAATACAGGTTAAACATTTAATGAAATAACCGGTAATTGCGACCACTATTTTGGAACTTGGCCTGACGAGCCTTTACGACCGCCGCGTTAGAGGTGACCTACTTCACACCTACAAAATTCTGAGTGGGATTGATCGTACTGAGGCTAAAGGGTACTTCACTTGGCCCCCTCTGTTGGCACTCGTGGACACCGCCTCAAGTTGCAACGCACACGTGTGAACACCAATGTCAGGATACACTTCTTTTCATGTCGTGTGATTGACCACTGGAATCGGCTTCCTTGTAATGTTGTTGAAGACAGATCTGTTAATGGCTGGAAGACAACCTATGACAAAACACTTTCTGCCAAGCAGTGAACTATCTCTGCTCATCCAACCATACAAGCTTGGCTTCGGTTGTGTATTTTGTTTAAGTTGGGACCTGATGTTAGGTTAGTAGCATTTTTTTTTTTCGATGGTTGCTGTTTCTAGTGCAAAGTGTCATTTTTCATAAGATTCTCTGAAGATTATTGAAGTTCCTTCCCTTTTCGGGAAGTGGCCTGTGTTGAAACACTGTTAACTCTGTACATGCTGTCTGCACTGTAGTGAAGCCAACTTGTTCAGAGCTGGCTTTTAGATATCAATCGTAACTATTTATTTCTTATCCGATTTTGAATCTATTTTTGTTGTTGGTCGTATTGTCTGCTTGCGTCCTGCTTTCTCATTTACTTTTTTGCCATATCGTATCTCGTTTGGAAGATAGCATGAGGATGACCTTGAAATATCAAGTCAAAGTCATGCTTTTTTTTTTGTGTAAACGTCCTCCCATCACACCCATCATTGCATTTCTATTATTATTATACTCTCATTAGCCATTAACAGGATATTGGCTCGTTGTAACACTTTAGTTGCCTCACCCTGTATATTTTCCACCGTTGATGAAAAATTGGGAAATTTGGAGATCGGTATCGGATTGGTAAAGTTGGTATCGGTGCAGCCTTTACGTAATCCGTAAGACTGCCGAATCGAACATGGCCGAACAGAGGGTGTCGTTTGAGTCGGTGTTCGGCTTTTGACAAAAAAAAATACCGAACCGAATTTATTTCTGCATCTAGTTTCCGGATTTTGATGTTGCTTGCACAATTTTGAAGGTTTTCTCTCCGGTTTTCTGATGGTCCAAACCACAAGTTCCTAGTATCAATGGTTCAGAAGTTAAGAGGAAATGGAAATGGTATGGCAATTGCTTTATGCTCAGATTAAATTTCTGCACCTGTGTACATACAAGTCCGTCTAAACATAATTTAGAAACTAGCACTTTTTTCAAATATCTAATCACTGTGTACCAACTTTTCCATTTTATTTTGGGGGTCAATTGGTTTGGTGGTAAATTTTTGTTTGGTTCGGAAGTGTTCAGCTCCTTTAAGGTGTGTTTGATTAGGTTTGGTTCGGCTGAAAAATTAGTGTTCGGTACAGCCTCAGTAATCGGTGTAGCCTTGATTGCATCGTGTTAAGTATGTATACTGTATATGATATGCTGAAGTCAAGCATGCATGTAAATGCGCAAATTACGGTAAGTATATGTCTAATTAAGTGTGATTGTGCAGAAACTTCTGTAACCGTGCAGGTGTCATGATTACTGGGATGGTAGAGCCAAAGTCTTCAGTGGAGCGGCACGGAACAAATTTTTTTTTTTTTTTTTAAAGTGCCACACCACTCTGCGAAGGAGAGCCTGAACTAGTTTTAGCAATAAATACATAACTATTCCATGATCTGGAACTAACTAACCCCCAAAACCCAACAGGTTCTTTTTCTTGTGTAAAAGTGTTCTAAGAAAGCGGTTTCTCTAAGAACAGTTCTCAAAAATAAGTACGCTGACGCCAACCAGCATCAACCCAAACAGTGGTGGGAGGAAGTATAGGAGGTGGTAGGCACTGGTAGCCATACTTGTTCATTTTTTGCTCCTCCCCCCCCCCTCCCCTCCCCCTTCCCAGCCTTTCTTCCCACTTAACGATGTCTTGATCTCATTTACCAAATGTGGGTGGATGGCGATAACTTTTTGCGTGTACTCGGAAGGAATGTGGGGTGTTGTGGGAAGCATTCACAGAAAAAAGAAAATCGAATAGGAGCTGCCATAGAACGGGGAGGAAAACAAAAGTGAACATCAATTGCATAACATTTCATTTAAAGCTATGTGGGCGTTGTTAGTGCTCATTTCTGCGGAATGCATATGTCAACCATTACTGTACATCCATCCTTGCTGGAATTGCAGATGTTCTGTAAGGATGTTGTTGCTTTAATGTATTATGCAGTGCCACAAAGCACGTCAAAATATTTTTCCTGTTGGCTGCGCTATAAGGATGTAGAGGAGAAAATTGTCACCGGCTAATATACGTCATATGTCTGAATGGTTTAACAAGATTCCCACCTTTGATAATGGCCCGAAAAAACCTGCTAAGCTACAAACTTGATTTGACTGAATCTATTAACTCTTTGTTTTTGCACCCCTAAACCATTAAAATTCTTTCTTTGTTTTTTTCTCAACTTCAATTTTATTCCAAAAAAAATATGCTGTGGTCAGCTAGTTTTACAAGAGACTTTAAGGCCACTAAAAGTTAATTAAGTAGTTCCTGGGAGCGCCCACGTGGGTTTTTTCTTAGTGCATGAAACGTTTTTTATGACATTATCGAAAAAAAAGTAGCGATCGCGCATCAGCACTTCCACGAAGTATTACCTGGAGCCGATGACCAAAACAGCTCTTAGCTCCATTCACATAATCACCTGGAAACGAATCTAAGGGTCGTTCAGAGGCATGTCACAACTAAAAACTTTGATCTAACGAATGACTTTTATCAAATGTTCAACTTTTGCACACTGTTCCTGGCATTAAAGCATAGATATTGTACGCCACAAAAAATGTACCCTAAGCTTCTGATTTCGTTTTGTTTGGTAAAAAAAAAGCCATCACACGCATCTGATAATTACGAATGAAACGTAAAAAAAAAAAGACACCCGCTCGCATCAATTTTGTTTTAGTACCACTCTTGAGAATCACTTAATTAATTTTAGCGGCCTAAAAAGTGGGTCGGTACAGATGTCAATGTTGTTTGGTTTTGTTTTTTTGGCTTATAAAGGAGGGCTCTTTTTTTGGTGTCGACTAAAATTTTAGTGTGGCAACTAAAGATTTATGGACTACTGGCCAGTGGCTGGCAGTTGTCGACGCGCCATTAAGCCTCAATTCCCCCCCCCCCCCCCTTGGCATGTCATAAAGTTAATTGTCTCTATATATGGAAGCCAATGTGATGGACATATGTAGGCTAGAGCCAAGGTCCGAGCCGGCTTAAGGCACACGCAAGCAACGCAGCTGTGTGGGACCCCGGTTTAAAGGGGGTCCCGAGCGTGAGCACTCATTTTACTATAGTGAGAAGGCAGATAATTGATTGATGATACAATCTGCTACTGCCAGCGTCAGGCCGTCAGTTGTTTTCAACACCGTCGCTGTAGAGAACAGTGACAACAGTCACAACGTAGCAAAGTTTCGATTTCACATTTTGTCCGTTTAAGACGTAAAACCACAGTTTTAATGCATCAAAGATAAGAGAAAAACAAGGTGAAAATCTGGGCTAGTGCTCTGAAACTTCGGGAATAAGAGAAAAACAAGGTGAAAATCTGGGCTAGTGCTCTGAAACTTCGGGAATGATATGGGTCGATTGTAGTGTTGGGCGGTACCAGAAATTTTTCAGCCGGTGCCGATACCAAGCTTAGTATCCCGGTACTACTAGGCTTTCTCCGGTAGTACTTAGAAATGTGGCGGTATCTGGTATTATAGTGCTGTGGTGCCAACACCCAGTGTTTAAATGATTACAACAAATGTTTATTGAAGAATGTCTTTTGTTGATATAGTTTTAATGGAAAAAATGTATTGATTCCCCTGCCTCCCCACCTCTGATTTAAGCTTAATGCATGTTTCACGATATATTTGACAAAACCCATCTTCTAAAATTTGTAGTTACTTGCTATCCAAGTAGAAATGCAAATATAAACAAATGCTGGTTGTAAAACCAAAAGTTACACAAATTTGGTCCACTGTACCATTGTTGATCTTTAACTGATTGGTGCACTGCCTTGAGCCTTACAGCACAAGGGATAAATAATCTAGTGTTATAATTTGTTGTGTGACCGAAAATCTAAACTCTGGTACTTGCAGCTGTCACTTATTGACACTGAAAAAAACATTGGGAGGAAACTGGATTACCAAATCCTAATCAATGATTAAGCCAACTCCAAGGGTAGAAAAGTGGCTCCCAAATAAATAAAAATAACCTAAGAAGATATAAAATCAAGCAGACCGTGCTCACAGTAAGTATATAAATATTCACCACTGTGAATACTGTGAATCATGTAACAACATCGGCAGTGTAGGCGCTGCGTAATTTAACGAAAACAGGTAAACGGCGATAACAGTGGTTTTGCAAAGACATTTTAAGAAACAAAAACATACGTGAACCACCAGGAAGAACACAGTTCACTGTTCTACTTGAATTTTCGGAGAAGGAAGAACACAGTTCACAGTTCTACTTAATTCTCTGAAGAAGGAGAACGGTATTTTCTCCGATAATTCAAGTAGAGCTGTGAACTGTGTTCTTCCTGGTGGTTCAGGTGTGTGAATGTGAATCATGTATTAAATGTCTATGCCTCATTTGCATAACAAAACTTACCACGCTAAATTTGTAAACATCGTCTTACTCCATATTTACTCTGGTAATATATGCAGAATTGCGTCACTTTCACTCTTGCTCCCTCTTCCCCTTCCTACCTTCTGCGTCTAACCACTCTTTTTTTTTTGCCGCGAACCCTCTCCAATGTTGGTCGTCACTCGCCATTTGGCAAACGAAAATCAATAGTTTGCTACTTGATTTTAGCCCTACTTTCCAAAACAGCGACTAGCAAGAGATAATGGCACTCAAATTGGCATACGTTTGGAACCTTATAACCTAGGGATGAACAGTTTGTAGTGAGGACTGTGAGGACTTCAGATTTATGAGGACTGTAATTATACAATGGCTCTTTCTGAAAATAATACTTGAGTTAAAGAAAATTTACAAATTCGTAAGTGCATAAATTAGAAAAATCATACATGGTACAAGATATATTTGGTATGTGGCGAATGCTTTCTACGGTCTTCCGGCAAAGTGGCGACTGCGAATGCTACTGGATTGAAATACGAGACGGTTGCTTGCCACTGGCGCGGTTGGTCATCTTGTGTAAGTTGTGGTTCTTTCTTTTTTCCATGCATTGGAAGACTGCACTTGAGGATGATGTTTTGTGATGTTTGAGGAATGTGACTCGAGTGCTTGCTCTAATTTACAAATTAGGCTGAAAATGTCGCTTTGTACTTTGTGGTACTTTCTGGGTGTGTGGCCCCTCCCAGTGTTTGAAAAACTGTGAGCCTGTGTGAGTAAGAAGACCGACTGATATTGGTAGGGTAATCTATCAAATGGTGAGTGCTGACCAATTCAGGTTTCAGATTATCCGCCTCTGCCTAACATAACATTGGATCTGTATTTGTATTGACTGAAAATAAATAAATATAGATGCAAACCTGTTCACGTTGCCTTTTGGACTTAATATGACAGACTGCCTGAGCCGGGAATCGAACCCACGATGTTTGACTTTAATTATTTATTTAACTGTTGTTGAGCCTTTGGCTTTTCCGTTCTTAATGTATTGACTGACTTCATAACTTTTTTCTTTGTTTTTTTTTCTTTAGCTTGGCAACCGCGGTGGTTCATACTAGATAATGGAGTTTTAGCTTATTACAAATCACAGGAAGAGGTCAACCAAGGCTGTAAAGGTTCCATTAAAATGTCAGCGTGTGAAATTCAAGGTAAAGTCAAACTGAGTGTAAACTTACAAGTGAAAGTAACTTAAGTAAGTAAGTTTAGGGACCTTATCTTCCTCAAGAGCATTCAGGAAGAGAGGGCCCCGAAGTGTACTCATGCTCATGTCGATTGTGTCGTGTAAAAGATCCTCGGCATTTTCCTAGCAGAATTGTTTCTTTCCATCCCGAGACAACCTTAGCTGTTGAAAAGAATGTTGATTCGACTATTTCCAATTTTTTTTCTCAGTGGGGGGTCGTAGCTCAGAATAGGAAATAGCACAATCGTTGAGGCACTGGCGTCAGATCAGTGGCTCGCCTTTATTACACTCCAGTTATTATTTAGCTCTGTTTCTCGTGGGCATTTTATAAGACTGTCTGGTACTCATATTTTTGGTGCCGATTCCAAATCCGATACGCACACCTTAGGAAAAAAGCTAAAATAATGGTTTGTGCTAGTTGGGCCTTGTAATTTCAGCCTCAACCCCCCCCCCCTCGTAATTTTTGACGATTCGAGTCAAAACTATTGTTAGAGAGTGATGAATCAGAGATTTAGTCGACACTCCTTAACAATAGGGCGTGTGCTTGCATTGTTGTTGATCGGGCACACTTTTCGCCTGATACAGTTCACGTGTATTGTCGCGCTCTACAAAATCTCACAACTGATATGGATCGGCATCTGCCATTTGGGTATTTAGTACATATAGATCAGCAAAATTGGTTTCAGACAGTCCCTAGTAACTTCGATGACTAATGTTCAACTGTACTGTACGTTCAAAACCTCTCAACGAGTCCTTCAAAATTTGCGACTGTTGAAAACGGTTTGTGAAATCACGTATGCGCCGTGTTGTTGCGTCATCCATTCAGTTCCTTCCAAAACTACGAGCATGACAAACGTGACATACAGGGTGCTTGAAGTCCTTGAAAGTGCTTGAATTTATCAAGAAAAAAGTAATGCCTTGAGTTCCTTGAAATTGTTAACTTCGTCTTTGGAAGTCCTCAAAGTAAATTTTATTTTTCTTAATTTAAAGTAATGCCTTAGCTTCCAAAATAAAAGAGAAACTTGCAATTGTTTTAGATAACTTGCATGTTTGTCATAAAATGTTGTTGAACTTAGGCCACACAAAGTAGAAAAAAATGTTTCTCGGGCAAATAATTTCCAAAAGAAGATGAAATGTCGGTTTTATTTTTATTTTTTATGTACTGAAAATGGTGATGCGGGGTGAGGGTACCTATTTTTTTTTTAAGGACAAAAAGGTAGTTTATGGTCAATACAAGGTCACAATCTCCTAAAAAAAAGCTTCCGGTTGTATACATTTTTAACATGATTGAAGTGATTTTAGAATGTAGGTAATGTATCTTTACACTTGTATTATTCTACGATGGTAAATGGGAGCTCATAACTCGCAGCCTTTGGTCCAAAGACTTTGATCTAGAAGATGGACTTCCGATGCGAGATGTACATGCATTTTTTTTGGGAGGGAAAATTGGGAGGTCGATCCCCCGCCTACCAAAACGTGGGGCATTTTCTAGGGCGCGTGCGATGTCTGAAAACATTTATTTTTATTTGTGTGACCTTATCTCTTAAAATTTATTGCTGTATAAGTTTTCGTAAGTTGTTAAGTTGTTTATCACGCTATTAAAACAAATATAGGGGGAAAAAAGGTTGCAGAAAAAAAGCAACGTGAAGAAAAGTTGTTGAGAGGTAGCGCTCCTTCCCGCGCTGCCACCTCGCTGGGGTTGTTGTCCCTGATGAGCGAGATCCGTGGGATAGACTTGCTCGTGAGGGAGCAATGCGTGAAGACTCGCTCGCGCTGTCTCCCGTCCGCCAGCATGATGTGTTTGTATTTGATGCCGACTTATAATAAACCGAGTGTTTTCGAAGAGAAGAGTCTCCGACTGAGTAAATCCGTGCCCAGAAACCCCAATCAGGGGGTGAAACCCGACAAAGCCTAAGGGAGAAAAAAACAGTTCCTGGTAAAACTCCTTAATCTGCATGGTGGAATTCGAGCCAATGCAAATCCTAACCTAATCTATAATAACAACATTAAAAAAATGCGTACGATCAAAGCATGAAGACGTTAATGCTTGGTGAAATGCTGCTTGCTCTTCCCCAGTAAAACTTGGCCATCTCTGAAGCTAAGCAGCCTTATTTGATCAACTTTATTGATTAATAAATGTCCGTGAAAGGTAGTAGTATTGGTCTTGGAAAAGTCCGTGAAAGTTTTTGTTTCGAGAAAAAGTCCTGCTAAGTGCTTGAGTGTTTTTGTGTGTGATCTTATGAAAACTGGCAAGCACCGTTTACAGTTGAATGTATGAGACATGTTTGAAAATGGAAATTACGCTATTCCACCTCAGTGAACGTACACTAATGTTCTACGTAGATTTACGGTGAAAACCTGTCCCATTCATCTCTTATAGACTTAACCAACCCTCACTACAATTGTCGTTAAGCCGTGGCTTACTGGTTGAAGTCCGAAGACAGTGAACCGAAAATATACGTAGAACATTAGTGTATGTTACACGAGGTGGTATAGTGTAATTTCCGTTTTCAAAAGCGTGTGATCTTGT
Source organism: Lithobius niger (assembly GCA_023313725.1). NCBI lineage: Eukaryota > Metazoa > Arthropoda > Chilopoda > Lithobiomorpha > Lithobiidae > Lithobius > Lithobius niger. The sequence goes on along the minus strand of JAHWFP010129258.1, from coordinate 9,079 downwards.
GCGAACCCTGAACTAAAACATTCCAAACAGCGGAAGTGACATCACGTCTTTGACTCGACCAGACAGCACTGACGATTTTGTTAGAGTAATCAAACACATCCAAGGTAATTGGGGATGGTGGATACTTGAGCATGTGCAAGGTAAAAGCCTTTCCAGAACAAGTTTGTCCTGCATGCTCACTTGAGAGAGTCATCACTGATGTCTTGCCAAACCTTAAAAACACTGTATTGCAAGCCAGACTGTCTTCTACAGTCATAAGGTTTGCTCAATCGGATTGGTGGTTTTCGACGGTGCCAATAGTAATTTTACCGAATTAAATTTCGATTCATTATTAAACGTAGTGCAATCTATACTTTATCGTTCTTTCGTAACATCTACCGAACCAGCTCTATGCCAGGATCCTTTAAATGTTTTAATGTTTGTGTTCCCTTCTACAATTAATAACGCTTCCTTTTATCATTTCCAGTTCATCCTACTGATAACACTCGTCTGGATCTTGTTATTCCGTCAGAGCAGCATTTCTATTTGAAAGCTGCGACGGCACAGGAACGCCAGCAGTGGCTTGTGGCACTTGGAAGTGCCAAGGCTTGCCTTACTGCGGGCAAGAAGAAGAGTGGCGGTAAGTTGATACTTCAGGTAGGGTAGCTCTTTAGACTGTGTGCTCTCAGAATTATTGGGCCTAGATATGAAGTTATATTTATATTTTTGTACATAATTTAATTTTATTCTTACTGTTTTTTTGGCTTGTGTGATGGGGAGTTTTAAACACATTTACTGACTGTTTTTGCTTTTCTTTTGTAGTTGTGGAAAGCAGTCCAGACGCTCTCAAGTCTAAGAAGTCCGAGCTAAGGTTGTATTGTGACCTTCTAATGCAGCAAGTACACTCGGTTAAAACTGCTGCAACACAACCGAGTCAGCCTGACATCGAGGTATGATTCAGATGTGTAGCAACCCTTAGTATGCTTACTTTTTTGTGTGGGGCTGTAGTTTCTTATCTGTAAAATGGTCCTTCAGTTTATGCTTAATCGCTTATTTAACCCTTAAAGTGCTGGTGACGAGTGTACTCGCCAAAAACACAAGCACAGCTTCGAGTCCTAAAACAGAGTCCAAAGTATGCACGAGATGGCCAACAATGGAGAAACTACCACCATCCTAGGTTCCCTTAACAAGCCGACTAGAGACGGCCGTGGCCCAGTTGGTAGAGGCGTGTGCCTGAAGTTAAAGAGCTCCTTCAAGTTGCTAGTTTGAGTCCCGTCCACTCGTCCAGGTTACCCCTATTTTTTTGGAGATAGAAAATTAATTCAGCAGTCAAAGGGTTAATGCTCAAATGCCCAAATTAGAAACAATTTTGAAGCTATACAAAAGCCCTCCACCTGGTGGCATGCTGCTGCATTCTCTAACAATGCGTAGCGTGCCATCTGTTCGTCTCTATCGCTTGGGCGTTGACTTAGTAAGATCGATGCTGTTAGTGCTCCACAAATTTGTATTGTATTTGGGCAAGATGTCCTGAAGAAGACCTACTATTCTATGAATTTGCGTTTGTTTGATGTTTGCTCACATCTCAAAACTCTTGGCTTTTGGTTGATTTGTGTGGTTTTATTGAATTGTAGTTTGGTTTGTCAGCTCTTCATTCGTAATTTGTAAAATTTGAACATCGTGCGTATCTTCCTGGGAGGAGCGCTCACAGGAGACTCAGTTCTGGTGGTCCTCGCTCTATTCAGGTTGTCCGCACTCTTCATTCCACTAAGAGTCTCAAAGCAAACTCTTCCTACACTTCCTCCACACTACTAGGCTAAGGACACGCGGTTTCATATTTACGATCAAGCCAAGTCGGCATTGATATTCTATTTCATTATCGGTTGAAATCAGCTGACGATGGCGACGCTTCTGAGCGTATAGAGTGCTTATCCGCTAGCCAGCCACACATTGCAGCAGTTAGTGTTGACATTCCTAACCAATAGCAGCACAGGTCGCAGCTAAACCAACTTGGCTAAGTATGCAGACACATCCGTCCCTGTTATGTCTTGATGTCGAAGATAATTGTCGAGGCTTTGGAAACTGGGCTTCGACTGTAGGTCAGTAGACAATAAACGTCCTGCAACCCTGTTCGTATCAAAGTCCAAAAATAAACACTGGTCTCTGATCAGTGTTAAATGAATCTGATAAAGGCAAAACTTTCCAAGATTCCAACTTAAATTATGAAAATAAAACATTTGTAAGAAATGTTTCTTAAGGAAGAACTCTGATACATGGATGCAACTTTTTTTTAGGGATCGACTGAGTCTGGATAGATCCGGATCCGGGACCGGATCCTGCAGTATCCGGCAAGATTCGGATCCAGTAATTATTTTAAACCGGATCCTACACAAATAATAAACTTCCTGTTTTTCTTTGCTTCTTAATAAAATCTTAGTAAAATAACTAAGCTGTCTACGAGTATAAAAAATTGCAGACGAAATAATTATATTGTAAATTATTATACAAAAATATGAACGGGAGAATACGAAACGAAGATGCCCAAAAGTCGAAACCTTTATCGGTGAGCACAAATCGAGTGCTATTGACCAGTCAAGTTGTTCCGAAATGAAAGTTGGCTCACTTCTCCGCGAAAGAATCATAATTTAAAAAAGGTATTTCCACAAAAACAGCTTGAATTCATTAGATTTTTTTATGATCTCCTATCAAACTTACCTTGCCTAACCGCAAAAAACCATCAACAGCATAGATTAGGTGTAACTGGCAAGTTTTCCCTATCGCACGTGGCGAGTGAGTTAGGCCTAACGCATGAAGCCGCAAACGTTAAAATTTTCACCTTTGAACTTTTTAATTTCTGGAAAAAGATCCGATTATTTACTTCACTGGGTAACTGTTGAGTGCCTAAGTATCCAAAATTCATTTTGTTGGAGAAACTGATAATCAGGAAGACTGGCAAGATGAATTCTTGAACTCCAAGGAATGGATTTTGAAATCCGTTACAAGAAAGGTTCCTTAAACCAAGTGGCAGATGCAATCTCCAGAATGTATGAGGACGAATCTAAAGGCCCCATAGTGGAAGTTGATTGTAAGGTGGAACGTGTAAATGTAACTGAGAGAACCAACGAATTTCCAAGTTTGGATGATATCCGCAAGGCGCAGGTTGGTGACCCTTTGTCATCATGCCAGGCTACCAAGTTAGCTAAGGTAGCTGTCAAATTAACAGCTGAGGACGGAGATAGCTCCAAGCCTGGGAGACACTGTCTGTAAAAACACCGTTATTCACCTTACTGTGAAACACTACAACGATTGAAATATGTCACACGAGACTCACAAAAACGCACACTTTCACACCGTAGACACTGTCTGTGTGACGATGTAAAGCCTATGTTTCATGTAACGTTCGTGATGTGGTTGAAGGCAGGCCCGACGAAAGCAAATAATTAGTGGTACGGCTGCTCTGCGACTCTGCTCCCGGGGGGCGCGCCCCCAACTCTAAAGCAATACCTAAACTAAACATTATTTGTTTAAATTTTATTATTATTTACTTAAATTAAACATGTTGCACCTTACAGCTTGCTATCTCATCTTTTTCTGTCTCCAATTAAAAGCTTCCCAAAATTTGCTAACCTATGTTCAGCATGCTGGACAAATATTTTCTGCCACCTGTATCTTTTGTTTCCTTGTGCATCCATCTGATGGCTTACAACAAGTAAGAATAAAAAAGCAGCTGCCACTGCCTAAAATTTGTGAAAGTCGCCACTGTCCTTTGAATGTAGACATGTCGATCTTTGCCAGCGCTGCCGCCGAAGAATATTTTACTAGCACACAACGCTTGTTTCAGCAACATAAAATATCGGCCAGCACTCCCCGAAGGGGGCACGGTCCACTCACTGCTTAGGCGGTAATTGTTGATTTGTCAGGCAGGGCAGCTTAACAACCCAAATAGTGCGTGAGCAACTTGCTATTCACATTGCACAGGGATGACAAGGGTCGGAGCGGAACGAATGGTTATGAATGATCAGCATGCGTTTATGCAGGTGTTTTTTTTTTTTAATTATGTGCCTAAAACTGATACGGCTGTGGCCGAACCAGCCGTACCGCTTCCGTCGGCCCTGGTTGAAGGTAATATATGTTTCAAAGCATTTTTACCGAAGTCGCTACGTCACAACGCGATTGCTGCAATTCATGCGTGTTACCTTTGGGAGGCCATTTTGGAGTGTTCAAAACTCTGAAAAGGATGCAAGAACTGGTGGGGTGGATTCGCATGAGGAAGGATATTGTAGAGTTCGTTCGCAGCTGTGAGAAGTGTCAGACTTGCAAAACTGAAACTTCAAAACCTGCAGGTCTCCTGACCACAATGGATCCTCCCAATGCCCCTTGGAAACGTGTATCAGTTGACATTCTGGGACCGTTACCGGCAATCCCTAGAGGACGATACGGATCCAGTAATTATTGGACGACGTTGGATACTCGTAGTCCTGGACGAATTCAGTTCTTGGCCTGAACTGTATGTTCTCAGGACGGTTAAAGCGAAGCAAGTTGCTGAATGCATCATTGATCAAAGATGTCTTAACCCATTACCGCCTGAAAAAACTTTCAGACCCTTTTTTTTAGAGTCCATATGGTACTCGGGTCGGTTCTCGGATTCCGACCGGCATTCTCTTGGTTTGGAGCCGACGACGCTGACCACTGGACTGTGACTGTCCGCTTTGCTCGGGGTCCCCGGGGACCCCTCACAGAGCTCGCGCTGGGACTTAGTTTTTCGCTGTTATACGTTGAAGGCGTACGTTCGTATCTAGGCGGTTATGGGTTAAAATGGGGTTTTTGTTATCGTATTTTGTCAGACAACGGACCTTGCTTTATAGCCCAAATATGGAAAAGTCTGTGGAGAGACTGGGGAATCAAAACTCATTATCTTACGGCCTTCAATCCAAAATCAAATCTCATGGAGAGACATAACAAAATAAAAAAACACACGTTACGTTGTTTTACGTCTACCCACCGGGAATGGGATTTACATTTGCAGGAATTCGCTTTTGCAATGCGAAGTTCTGTGTCCGAATCTAGTAAATTTACACTCAGTGAATTGAACATCGGACGAAACCTGACTGCTCCGTGCGTTCTTGAGTTGTCTCAACTAACGACGAAACAACTCCCTGCAAAAACGTGTGACTTGGACGAGGTTCAAATGCGAATATTGCAGTGTTTTTCTGTGATGTACAAACTGGCGAAACAGTCTATGAAAGCATCTACGGCACAGAAAAAGGTCTACTTTGACAAACGACATAGGCCTCTTACATTAACAGTAGGACAATTTGTCATTCGACACACACACACACACACACACACACACACACACACACACACACACTCAGTAATGCGGCACGAGGGGTAACTTTCTCGCGCCGATATGGACTGGGCCGTTCGTAATTTCGGCACAAAAATCCGAAAAAACGTTCATGCTACGTGACTTGCGAGATGGGAAAGAAATTGGCTCTCTCAACATTTCACAGCTCAAGCTTTACTTTTTTGTGGAGGGCACATCTCTACCAATTGTGCCCACACCTGCCAAAAAAGAAAGCTATCCCTAGGACATGAGAAATGGAATCAGTAAACTGCTACTAACCCGCTCATTTGTACATCCTGAGAAAAGGGTAGAAAACGAGGGGGGGGGAGCGATAAGTTCTGATTTTCCGTTTTTTTTTCTCTGTGTTAACGCACCTAGGTCGGTCTGAAGCCTAAAGACCTAGAAATCGCAAGATTTTTGACATAATAGTACTGGATGGGTACGGATTACCATGCAATGGTATGTTACCAGAGGCCAGGGAATTACTATTGCAGACTTAACATGCTAAAAATATGGTGTAGAACAGTCTATATCTCGGCATGGGGCCAGACACAGAATTCATGCACAAATACAGAATAAAATGTATTTTCGTCTAAAATTCACCTTTTTTGCAACATATTGCGCGGATGGGAGGGGGGGAGCGGAGGTTCCTCTTTTCCTTTAATCCACAGCTACTTTAGGATGTTGAACGGGAGAAAGGGGCAATGGCCAATTTCACCTAGTCTTAAGAAAGAAAAAAAACGGCGGAGTGGGGAAACTGGACGTAGGTCAAATTTACCCAATTTAACCAACTCCACAACCTTTTTTTTTTATTCCTAAACGCATTCGCTACAATTTGGTTGCAATAAAGGCATAGTTAACAACAAAATTTCGATTACCTGACTTGAGAAGTCGGCTGCAATCCTGCCTGTAGCAGAAACGGAAGTCGGAATAAACATGTTGTTGCTATTCGGAAATTAGAGACGATCGATGCATATGTAACTTCCGGCTGTGTTAAATCGGATCTGCGGGTCAGATTCACAGAAACACAGCATGGATATGACTTGATGGCGGACCAGTGGGAGAACAGCACTCCGACCTGGCTTAAATACTGGGTCAAACCGGACCCAAAATCACACGCTACAGTGGCAGATCATCGAGCACTTCTGATACAGAAGCAAGGGGTGTGCGCCCACGATTGGACACCATCAAAACTCTGGCGGCGGAACGCATAAAAAGAGAAAAACATTTTTTTCAACCAAGGAAAATAAGAAGAGAAAAACAAACGATGGCGTCAGGATGAAGCAGTGGCGTAGCCAGAATTTGGGCAACATGTGCCTAGGCAGAGGGCAACATGTGAAAGGAAGACCTAGTGCCTAGTGGTGCGTGGTGCCTTTGGAAAATAGGTAGTTACTGGCAAAAAGGGCAATGTGTGGAAGCCACTGGGAGGAAGCAATCCAGGTTATGGCAGCTTCAACGGGTTGCCACCACGTAAGAGGGAGGAGAAGAAGGATGAGGGTCCACCACCACCACAACAGTGCCAGAAAGCAAAATGTCAGGGAAAGCCAAGGCAGGTCGACGTCAAGAAGGTAGAGGATGCCAACCAGCAGAGGGGTGCACGATCCAATGCTCCGGAGAGGAACTCCAAAGCTGGAAGGGGGAGGCCAACAAGCAAGATGCGGCGTCAATCCCTGGACCGAGATGATGGAAGCAAGAGGCGTCGGGTGGCGGACAAGGGGATGCAGACGACTACAGTGATGAAGCAACACGTCGAGGCCCAGGTTTGAGCCTGGGCCAAGGCCGCAAATGCTTCTTTTCGAGGTCAACAGCAACAAAATTTGGAGATCACTGGGAATGAGAAAAGTCCTACGAGCTTCAGTTGGATAAACTGGGCCACCCATCTGCTACAAGTGTCAAGTTTCAATTCCACAACGAAGCCCTGGAGCCGATGGAGAACCCGTGGGGAGTTCCATTTTCCAAATCCACTTCAGGGCATAACCGGTGCTGCAGCCTCAGAGATGTTGGGACAACCTACGGGAACTCCAGAGGCCATTCCTTCAACCAGCCAGGAGGGTGATAAATTGGACCAACGGATTATGGAGTTAGCAGCGGCCCAGGATGGTGAAAAAGATGAACAATATTTACTTTGTTCAGACGATATCCTGGATCTGGAAAGCTCTTTCGAGGTGGATCCCATGAAAAAGGACAAATAGTAATTTCATACTGGTAAGAAGCCCTTCAAGTGCAGTGTAGTGACGTGAAACCTGAAAGGCAAAAAAGTAAAAACTTACCTGGATACTTACCATGTGCGTGTGAAGAAAAGCCATTAAGTTGTGTGGAGTAGAACTCTGGTGTTAACCGGTGATTTTGAAATTGTGTTCGTGCAAAGCAATCTCAGAGAAAAAAGTGAGCTTTTGAACTTTGGCTTCAATTTTTTCCGTCAGACTGGAGAAACGCAATTTGAATGTATTAAGAATTTTATTTCTCTTAGCGTATTGTGACTGGGCATTTAAAAATTAGTTCCCAGGAGGCCATAATGTGTTAGTTGTTATGAACTTATGATTTTTTTAGCTATCTCATAGTTTCTTGAGACTTGGCTTCAGTTCCAAGGAGGGAATTAACTTAGGGACGTATTGTAAATGTTTTATTATTATTTAGATGTTGTCAAAATAAATGACTTGAAGCTAACTTTATAAACCTTATTGCAGGCTTAGAGGGTACTGAGTAACACATAAGGTAGGTCTCCCTACTCCCTTTGCCCTAAGCAAAAACTTGGGGCTGGGGGGGGGGATGTAACACGCTATTTGCGAATAGCAGGTGCAACATGAGTGAATGCTCATGGTGCACCTTGCAGTTACATAAGCTACTTGGCTTTCTGTCAACTTCCGTCTAAACCGGAACTTGGCCAAATGCCAACAGCCGTTAACGAGCCAGCTCTCCTGTTCAAACCAGTTAAGACCGGCTCGCGCCTGTTAGCTGTTGCGCAACGTAATACCTCAGGTAACTTCTATTGTTCGGCCCCTTCTATAAATACGAGGGTCTGAACAACAGTAGGCCACTTGGCGTGGGGCAGACGACTCGAAAGGTTGTCTCCCTGGACTCTGCTAGGATTAGACCAAGCTCCAACTTGAGTTTAATGCCTAATATGTGTTCTCTGTGCATAGTCCCCTAGTTATGCAGTAAGGAGTAAATTGGGTTTGAGATTATTCTTGGATTCAATCATCTACTCCCTGAGTACATCACAATGGGATTGCAGCATGTGTGGCATAATATTCAATGGAACGCTTTATGAAGTAACAGACACATAAAGTATTGAGGCTGCGGGGCTATGAACCAGTTGAATGATTATTTTGGCCGTGCATTGATTTAATTTACGTCTAAATGAAGTTATTTAGACATTTAGGCTTATTTTGGCCTTACATTGTCTTAATTTGCCTGTGGATGAAGTTGCTTAGTCGTTTAGCCTTATTTTGGCTGTACATTGTCTTAATTTACCTCTAAATGAAGTTGCTTAGTCATTTAGCCTTATTTTGGCCGTACATTGTCTTAATTTACCTCTAGATGAAGTTGCCTAGTCCTTTAGCCTGATTTTGGCCGTACATTGTCTTAGTTTACCTCTAGTTGAAGTTGCTTATTCATGTAGCCTGATTTTGGTTGTACATGGTTTTAATTTACCTCTAGATAAAGTTGCTTAGTCATTTAGCCCGTGAAGTGATGTGCACCTAAGTAATTTTTTTTTATCTTTCAGAGAATGGATGAGGCCACAAGTCTTCTGTC